>LQMS01002308.1:0-27813 GCA_001657455.1 Spathaspora girioi | reverse complement strand
AATGATTTCTTTGTGGAAGCTGGTATGGAAAGAGAAGCAAATTTAGTGTATGAAAATGTCATCAAGAAATATCCCATATCTTCAACCCAGGTAAGTTTAACTTGGTGGGAAACATCAATTGAGAAATTTGACGTGAAATTGTTTAACAAGATTTTTATGCATTTGTACAAGAATGACAAATCTTCAAGGTTATATGCATTTTGGTACTCGTTCAGTTTTTACTTGCTCGTAACTCAGGCGAACGACTTTGGTGACAAGGAAAATACCTTGTATAAATCTTTAGGTAAGAAAATTATTCATGATTTAAGGCCATTTGAAAATACTCAGGAATTGTACGTTTACGTTAAGTTTTTAGAGTTGGAAGGTGATTATTCTGGTGTTGAAAATTCAATAAAGCTGGCTGGTTTTAATTTAGATTTGGATTTAAAATTAATTTATCTTGATGCATTGAAGGAAAATTCCAATTGGGAAACTTTATATGAATATTGTCAAGATTTATTATTGAATCAAAGATTTAATGATTTTGACTGTTGGAGGTTGTACATATTAGCTGGTACTAAATTGGCTGTAAAATACCAAGAAATGGATTCTATTCTCATTGTTTATCCATTCAGTAGAAATAGCTTGTTAGCCCAAATTGAGCTAGCAAAAGCTTATCCGGACAAACAGGAAGAAGTTTTAAACAAGATTGATCAATATTATGACAAATTAAATCACAAGTTATGTTGCTACTTTGATCTAGTTAATTATGTAGATGATTTTGGTTCCTCTTTCCTTGAAAGAGTAAAATCCACTACACAAGAGATTTTACAAAGCAATCCAACTGATGTAAACCAATTAACCAGATTAATCAACAATCAAAAGTTTCTTCTCCTTCTTGAATCACCAGGGTTTGATTTCGAAGCAGAATTGTTGACCATAAATTGGAAAATTTATCAAATTTATAAAGATAATACTTCAATTCAAGGAAGTGAGTTTGATAATAACCCCTTGAATGAATTAAATTTAATTTCAATTATTCTTGATTTATCTAGAAATCCTTCGTCCAAGAATATAATCAAGAATATCGGAATAATTAACTCGTTATTACAACAAGATAAATATAATCACAAGTTAAAATTATGGCTTATTAAGTTATATTCACAATTAAACTGTTATAATTCAATTTTACCAGTTTATCATGATTTGAAAATAAAAATGGCTCAACATGAAACTTTGAATCATTATTTAACAAATATAAATCCTTCCAAACAAAATCTTGATCAATTGGTGAATATTTATAGATTTTATTTAACATCCAAGGAAGAAATTAAATCTGGTATTATCCAGGGGTTTAATTCGGGTGTTTTCAATAAACTTGAAAGTTTTTTAAATTTTGGAAAACGGATAAATAATTCAATTTCAATGAATTTTATTATTACTAAAATCTTACAATTTTCCTTGGTAATTGGAGATGCTGGCTATCTAAACTATTTTATAAACCATTTAAAAAAGAATAGTGGTTATTTAACTACTACTGATCCATTACATGATAATCGTGATTTCAAATCAGAATGGAAATTAGGATTAAAACGAGAAAATTACGATTTATTGAAAATATCAATAGATTGTGATCTGGCTATAAAATTAAAACTTTTAGTTTATTCAATTTTATATGAAGAAAACCCTACTCAAATTCAAAAATTATTGAAAAGTTATAATAAAATCTTATCCAACGCAAAAATATCATCACCATTTGATAATTTATTATACAAATTATATTTCAATCTTTTAAAAATTGTTAAATCAAAGGTAAATAATCAAGAAGCTCAATCACTTTTCAATTTTATTCAGAAAAATTTGAAATTTGAAAAATTAAAACTGGTGTTAATTCCTCAAGATTTACTTTCAAGTGAATTGAATCATAATTTAACCAATTTGGCCGAATTTATGAAAATCATCCAACAACAACGTGTCAAAAGGGCAAGCTTTATTGATCAATTAATCTCAACCTTTAAACCATTGATTCAAGAAATCAAACAATTGAATCTTGTAAGTAAACAACTTGAGCAGGTTGATTCCATGGTGTTTGACTTACCGTTTGTGTTTGATATTACTTCAACAACAACAATGTTGAAGGAATCCATTACCAGTTCGTCAAATCCAATATTTAATGCATTAAATAGTGTATAGATTTCACCTGTAATTTACTTTAATACCGATACTTGCACTCATCTGATTGATTCTATTTATACCTAAAGACAACAAATACTTTCGATACTTCAAATCGGTTTCTTGGGAATTAAGTTTAAATTCAGGCCGTATAAATTCAAGCAACGAATCTCGTTCATGATTCTTGTATATTTGTCTTAATAAGTCTCGGTAAATTGACTTGACTCGACTCCGGAAAAGAAATTCTTCTAATGAAACGGCATCTTTCAAATTGTTTCGTCTATTTGAAATACTTCCAGTCGGAAACGTTGCCTTGGTCAATTCTCTAACAAAATTTCTATTCATAGCATCTACCTTAGAATTTATATCTAAGTTTAGGTAAACTTCAACCATTCTCTTTGCTTCAGGTTTGGGTTCATCGAGAAATCTGAATTAATTTAGTCACGTGCTTTTCTGTAAATTCTACGTCCGGGTAACCTTTGGTTAGAACTCTTACTATCTTCTGTTCTTCAACTCTGTGCGTAGTATATATTAAACTATAAATAATTAAATGCACTTGAAACCTACTTACAAATCAAAAACGGCTGGGTTTAAAAGTGTCCAAACAACCATACTCACATTTCCATCCATTATCCTCATCCTTTTCTTGCAAAGTTCTAATTTGTGAGCCTTTGAAGTGCATTGTATAAACTTTTCATGTGTTGATGCAACACCTGTATACATTTCTTCAACCGCGCCTATTCCCAACAACTTCATTACATTTTCCCCTGTCAAATGAACAGTTAAGGAATTGGTACCGTTTATTGATTTATCCTTCAGATCTGCGTCTATCAAGATCAATTCTAAATCGAGAGGAATGGGGTCCACAATTTGAGGCTTACCATTTCTTATTTTATAGCCCTTTCCACATAATAATGACCAATCTGATGGCCTAGTATCAATAACTCGAGCATTTACTGTGTAAATATAATTATCTGGAATATCTCCCATTTGAATTAGTGCTTCGATTTTGAAGATAGGCGATTTCAGGGAATCGGTCCCATGAACTATGGCCTTACTTCGTGGTTTGGGTGAAGCTACAAAATCATCGTCACCATGTTCTATATCTTCATCAAAACTCTCCAATTCAGAATACCCCTCATCAACTGTTGAAATCTCCGAATTTTTATCTGTCAATGATCCTTGGGAAACAGGAACTTCAAGGCATGGATCTTCTCTTTCTGAAGTACCTGATACTGGTTGAACCATTTGTAAACATGATAAAGGAATTGCTTTTTCAGCAAGTGAACTGTTTGAATGAAATATCAATGGTGGTAACTCTTTTACCATACTATTAAATAACAGCTGAACTATCGTGGTTTCATTGGTTGGTCTTACAAGTGTATAGTCAAATGATGGACATTCCAATCGGCCTCCGTACATCCTAAGTATGATATTCATTTCCAAGACAAATAGGTTTGAAATTATCAGCTTTTTCAGATGTCCCCAAGTATTCTCATACCACCGATGTAATCCTAATTCTTGGCCATATGTGGAGAAATACTTCTGATCAAACTCGGGGAAATGTTTGGCGAATACCAATACTTTCATAATCTGGTCTCGCGGTACATTTTCATAATCGAAATCATACTTGGTACCAGATAGAGTTTGGGGATTGGAGGTAAAATCAGTAACATAGAATGCACATGGTGATTTTTTTGCCACGTTCCTTTCCACTTCTAGAACTAACACACAAACACGGGCTCTGCGTTCTTCTTCTTTTCTTTCTGTTCCTTCTTCTAGCTTACAGATCTGAGTGAGTTTCATTGAAAGTAATAGAGAAGTTTGTTTTTATTCTTTTGGTAAGACGTCTAATCCTAAAGTAATGGTGCGTTAAAATTATTTCTGTGTATATGCAGGATCGACAATAGGTCATAAAGCTTAACATCTGAAGCAATACTTATCATCATAACCCTCCAATCTTTCTACAGTACACAAGCGTATCGATTATGATTCATATTCAATATAAATTCTATAAACAAAAAAACACGTAAACACATCTAAACTCTTTATAATCCAGCCCAAGTAAAAGTTTTCTTAGTAGCAAATTCACCCTTAACTAAGATGTTGTCGGAACTATTACCAACCAAAACCTTGTAAGTATCCTTATCAGATTGCCACTTGTTAACAAAGCTGTTCCAGTAAGAAGTGGCTTCCTTAATAGAAACTGCCAACTTAACAGTCTTTGTTTCACCAGCTTTTAAGAAGACTTTTTCAAAGTCCTTCAATTCCTTAACTGGTCTATTAATAGATGGGTTAGCTTGTTCAATATACAATTGAACAGCTTCAGCACCATCAACCTTACCAGTGTTGGTAACATCAACATTAACAATCAAAGAATCTTCATTGGTGTTAACTTGTAAGTTCTTGAAATCAAATGTAGTATAAGATAAACCAAATCCAAATGGGAATAAAACATCACGGCCAATTTTTTCATAGTATCTGTAACCAACAAAAACATCTTCACCATACCAAACTTGACCCTTGTTTGAACCAAAGTTAACGAATGATGAGTTATCTTCTAATCTCTTTGGGAAGGACACTGATAACTTACCAGAAGGATTGTAGTCACCAAACAAGACATCAGCAATAGTATTACCTAATTCATTACCACCGTACCAAGCGTGAACAAAAGCCTTAGTCTTGTCAACCCAAGGTAAAGTAACTGGAGAACCAGATTGGTTGACAACTATAACATTTGGATTGACTTTAACAACTTCTTCAACCAATTTGTTAGTATAACCTGGGATATCCATATCTGGACGATCAAATCCTTCAGATTCCCATTCCTTGGACAAACCAACAACCAAAACAACCTTGTCAGCGGACTTGGCAACTTTGACAGCCTTGGCAATTTCATCTTCTGGAGAGGACTTGATACGAACACCAAAGTAAACTCCACCTGGTTCTTGGGAACCATTAGCAAGAGTGTAAGTTGGAGAAGTACCAAATTCAACCTTGATAAGATATTTCTTTCCCTTTTCTAAATAAATAGAACCACGTTCTTCTCTGGTACCCATAGCTAAGAAGAAAGCATCACCCTTAACTTGCTTAGTCTTGTTGTCAACAACTAATTTACCATCAACAAATACTTGAGCAGTACCAAATGTAGAACAACCAAATTCATATTCAGAACTTTCTTCAGGAGTAAAGTAACCTGAAAAATCAGCAAAGTACAATAATTGTTCCAAATTTAAGTTTTCACTGTAGAAATCATTAAGGAAGACTCTAGTGGTGTTCAAGGATAATTCTTCAAATGGTTTACGGTCAGGATTACCTGGAGCAGTGTGATAAAATCTAGCAGTAATAAGACCCTTTTCTCCTTGTTCACTTTCCAAAACAGCAGCACTATCTGGAACGTTTTTATCTAAGAAAGCACCAAGAGCATATTCCAACTTAATAGAGTTGTTACCTTCCTTGACTTTTTCTTCAATACCACCGTAAGGAGTGGTCTTGTATCTAGCAGTTAAGGAAGCAGAACCACCGCCAGAATCTTGAGAAGCTTTAGCATTTGGACCAATAACAGCAATAGTTTCCTTAGCAGTCTTGGATAATGGTAAGATACTTTCCTCATTCTTTAATAAAACAATGGATTCGTCACCAACTTTTCTCAAGATCTTACTGGATTCTGGAGAGTTGTTTGGAGATTCGATAACATCAGCAGGAATACCAGCCTTTAAACCTTGGTTGATTAATTTTAAAACTTGTCTGACATTGTCATCAATAACTTGTGGATGAATTAAGTTAGCTTGAACTTGGTGAACAGTTTGAAGAACTTGCCTAAATCTAGTTGGACCCGGCATTTCCAAGTTTAAACCAGCATCAAGAGAATCTTTGGTTGAATAAGTACCGTACCAGTCGGACATAGTACAACCATCCCATTTCCATTCACCTCTTAAGATACCTTGTAAAATAGCCTTGGATTCAGAAACATGGACACCATTAACCTTGTTATAAGCAGTCATTATAGAACCTGGGTTAGCGTCTCGAAGAGCAATATGGAAAGGTTTCAAATAGATTTCTCTAAATGATCTGTCTGTTAAAAGAGTGTCGACACTACGCCTATCTTCTTCTTGATCATTACAAACGAAATGCTTTAAACAAGCGACAACATTTTCATTTTGAATACCCTTGATAACAGAAGCAGCTGCATGACCGGAAAGTAAAGGATCTTCAGAATAACTTTCAAAAGCTCTACCACCCAATGGAGAACGAACAATGTTGGAAGTAGGACCCAAAATAACATGAGCACCTTTCATCTTAGCTTCTTTACCCATTAATTCACCAGCTTCAACCAATAAATCCTTGTTAAAGGTGGCAGCTAAACCAGTACCACATGGGAAACAGTTGGATGGAATACTGTTGAAGAATTTAGTACCTCTAATACCATTTGGGCCATCAGAGACTCTAATTGAAGGAATATTTAATCTTTCGATTGGGACAGTGTGCCAAAAATCTCTACCAGCCAATAAAGAAATCTTTTCTTCAAGTGTCAATTCATCAATCAATTCTTCCACATCTAACTGTTGAATCTTACCAGTAGGTTGGGTTTGGGTTAATGTAACATTCTTGTCTGGAAGTTGCATTTTATGTTTCTTTTTCTAGAAGTTGTTAGTATTAAGGAATTGCTAACAAATGGACATGGAGGGGTATAGTTATTTATTTATACGTGGTAAATTAGGAGTAAACCCACTCGAAGTTCCTCTAGGGCAAATTCTCGGAGCTGAAAATTTTGTGTGTATAATCCGTGGAATCACTTCCCCAATTGGAAGTCTTGTTCAGTGAACGGGGAAGAATACCCAAAATAGAAACCATACTGCAGATAACCGTTTACATTACTGTTTTCAAAAGGAATGAATTTAACTGCAAAAGCTCCCCACTTAATTAAAAATAAAATAAATTTTTACATGTTGATGCAAAAGAAATATTTAACATTTTTTGAGATCGCATAAATTATTCCCCGTACTTTCGCAATGAATAGGGCTTCTTTTTTTGGAGGTCTTTCCTTACGACAGATGGGGTTTTCTCAAATTTTTCTAGAAAGGAGTCACCTATTTGATTAATATCCCATCCCTTTACGTCGAAGCTGAATACCGAGAACTTATTGTTCCACAAATTAATACAAGGTTCAGTGGGGAATTGCTAAGCCCAGGGCCGTTAAACGCGGATAATCAGAGATGCTTAAAAATAAAATCTGAAGGTTAAGGCGGATATTCCCAGATCAAACAAAAGAAATTTTTATTTTTTTGAAAGTTCTAACTATTTTTTGACCCGGTCGGAATCAAAATAATATTTGGAATAATATTTATTTCTCTTGGGGAAAATAATTAATCCGATGTCGGCCAAAAAAGTTTTTAACCGTTAACAAGTTGCATATTGATTTTCTCGAAGACAGGTATTAAGTGTGAGCTACATTGTACTATACTGCAATAACCTAATTTACTTTGGCTCCGGAAAATGAGATGCTTACAGATCTAACGTAGTGCGTGCTTCATATTTTTTAAAGAATTTTGCAGTAAAATGACCACATATCAACAGAGCTTCACTGATGGAAGGCTAATATATTGAAAGCTAAAAGCAAAGAAAATGACGTCATTATGAGGAACCACTCGCAACTAGTTGTAGCATGGCTACAATATTCTAAACATAAATACAATGCTACTACAATAATCTTCAAGACAGTCTATGTCTATTCATAAAAAGCTAAAACTCTATAAAATATCTATTCTCGAAACTTAGTAATCCTTTAAGATAGCATTTAACTTTTCTCTCTTAACGGTGTTTTCGAACTTGAAAGAAGCAGCCAATTCATCTAATTCTTCGAAAGACAAACCAACGAACAAATCAGCATATTCGTGAGTAGCAATTTGGGAGAACAACATATCCTTAGCAACTCTGTAAACGTAATCTTTGACGTGCCAGTTGTGTGGGTATAAGGCTCTGTGGTGTTCTTCTGGAGTATTGGCAAGGATGTGTTGAACCAAATCTTCATACAACTTATCATTTTCTGGGTCAATGTCACAACCCCATCTGTCCAAACCTAACTTTCTCTTCTTCAATAACCATTTACCGAAAATTTGGTACCACTTAGATTCTGGGTCAACGTAAGTTAAACCTTGGTAACCAATATCCTTGTAAACCCAAATAGACCAAGAGATTGGAGTACCGTCACCAGATGGATCACCGGTCTTGTAAATAGCAATTTGATCCTTCAAGACATTGTATCTGTGTTCGTTAATGAATTCCGGGTTTTCATCACCTCTTTCCTTGGAAGCATAAACTGGACCAAATTCACCATTCCAGACTGGAACTTGGTATTTTTGCATGTATTCTAACTTTCTTTCGTATTGTTGCTTCAACTTGGCCTTTTCTTCATCAGTACCCTTGTAAAGGTAACCGTCCAAGGATGGGAAACCGTAAACAGAGTAATCATGGATAGCATAAACAGCGTTCTTGATGAAGTTAGCTGGTGGGAATTGTCTGAAATCCATGGAGTAAGTGTTACCATCAAGGAAGAAGATATGGTTTGGATCAACTTTTCTAATTTCAGTATCAAATCTCTTGTAAATATCAACTAATTTGTGGTGATCTGGAGTAGCAGGTTCGTTCAATGGATTGTAACCAGCGACCCAGGTGTTGTCCTTATAGTACTTGGCAATTTCAATCCATAAGTTAACAATACAATCTTGGAAAATCTTGAAATCCCAGAAGATAGACTTGTGGATACCAGAATCAGCGTGCCAATCTTGGTTTTGACCACCTGGAACAGCATGTAAATCTAAGATAGTGTAAATACCGTACTTAGCACAAGAGTTGATGACCTTGTCTAATCTTTCGAAACCCTTTGGGTTGATCTTGAAGAAATCACCTTCATCATCAATGAAATGACGATAGTTGAATGGAATTCTTAAAGCATTGAAACCTAATTCATTGGCAAAGAATTCAGCATCCTTGTCAGTCCAGAAGTAGTCGTAGAATTTGTCAAAGAAAAAGTCAAACTTTTCTTGACCCATCTTTTTCTTCAAAACCTTCTTGTGTTCAGTTTCATGACCTGGGTAACCAGTGATGAAATTTTCCATATTTAAGTGACCACCAATAGCAGTACCCTTTAAGACAACTGCGTTACCATCGGCATCAACAATTTTAGTACCTTGAGTTTTTAAGAATCCGTTAGACATTATAGCAAAATAAAGATTGATTTACTTAACTTGATGAGAAGAGAAATGAAAAAAGAAAAGAAACTAAACTACCCAGATTAGGAGGCATATTTATACCACAGATTTGTGGAGAGTGAAGTTTGTTTCGAACAAGTCCAACGTTCATAAATTGCCGTTGTTATTATCAAAAAAATCCTTCCGAATTTCTTAGCGAAATTGCGCCCATTAAACAATTACCACAAAATACGAGGGGTAACGGATTTGAAGAGAATTGGAAAGATTGATAAAGTCCAAGAGAAGAAATTGTAGCAATGATGTAATTTGTGGCACAAGAAGCCAAGAAAATGGGCCCTTGAATAGCAATGTATGCGTGGTACTCGCAATACAATCAACAAGGAAGCTTGTGCCATGGGAGGGCCTCAACTTAGAAACCGCATTTTTACCGGTGCATCTCCAAAACAATGGAGAGCGCGCAGGAGGAGGGGAGAGTAGCTTAAGATCAGGTTTTGTGGAGTGTTTGCCCCACCTGTTACAAAATAAACTATTTTTTCAATGTAGTTTATTGTTTTCCTTAATGCCATAAGTAAAAAAAAAACCTGAGACACAAACCCAAGCATAAAATGGAAGAAGGTACTTCCAGCAATTATATTTTTTATTGCCCCAGTTTTTTTAGATACGCCAAGATTTAACGGCCAGTCTTACTATACTGAAAAACATCGACCTTCCATATCTCCAATCTTTGAAATGTACCTTCCTTCAATATATATTTTTTTGAAATAAATTACATGTACTACTTTTAATTTACACCCCCTTCTGTTAAAGAATGCCCGCAAATCGTAGATGAAGAAACATGGGGTCTGCGAAGGTACGTCATGTCACAATGAGTCCCTTAAAAATTAAGCTTCAGGGCAGCTCTCCGAATCAAGGTTCTTTCAAGAAGTAACGCCACTTAAACAGTTAATTTTCGAGCGGTTAGTTGTCTAATTTCGGCACTGTACCCCATTATTGAGATTTGTTTCTTTTATCTAGAAAAATAATCGTGAAAAAATATTGAGGGAAAACTGTAAAGGCACTTGACATGTAGATAAAAAATATTTTGAACCTGCAAATGCAGGACTTGTAAATGGTTGCTAACAACCTTCGTAAATTCACCAGATTTCACCTTCCCCTTCAGTTTTACATCTTTTCCTAGAACCTAAGAGAACATAAACGAAGACTACTGGGGTCAAAAATATGGGGGAGAGTGGGGAAGATAATAAGAGGAAACAATTCCTTTTTTGGCATACCTTATCATCGATTTCTTGCCTCAATTGTGACAATCAAATGATCAATTACCGCCTTCACTACGGTGGAAACTAAACCGTTACCCTAAATTTGCATGTTTCAAGAGATAGGCAATAAGATTGGCCAGGCTCATATTTTCGAACAATTTCGAATAAAGTATCTGTTAAAAATTTGGAATTTCTTGTATTCAAATGCAAGTTTTTTGATCAAGACTGTAACCGATTCAGGCGATGCTTGGTTAATATAATATAAATTACCAATTGCTCTCTTGTCCCATTCAGAAGGTTATCTACATTGGAACTCAACAATATACTGGTCTAGTGATAGAGTACTGGCATTGACTGCCACCAAAATTGTGTTAGCTGAAATATGTCCCTTATAATCATTTTCAAACACTTTTCTTCTAACCTTTTGTATTTCATTGATTCAATTTCTACATATAGTGCGTTCAAATTACACTTGATAAGATCTTTTTAAGTGGAATAAGAGTTTGCAGTGAGTTGTCCTGATACTCTCCAGTAACTTCTCCATCTGATAACCACGCTACCATCTTGAATACGCCTAAGCTTTAGTTCGAACCTTGGTTATTTCATTTAAATCTGTTAAATATTGGTTAGATAAATTTTTTAATTTACATTAAAAGATCTGGATCCTAGTCTTCCATCGCCACATCTTGTTTTAATTTCCACACTCCTTTCTAGAGACCTAGTTAATAATGGAACCTTTTCGAGATGCAGAAGAGAATCAAGAGAACTCAACAAAGTTCAATAAATCTCATTGATGTTCAGCTCTTCTGAGCAATGCGTAATAATCCACATGCTTTAATCGAACAAGTCTACAACTTTCGAGTTCATTGATCCTTTAAATCATTGGTAAGTCTTAATAAGGCTTAAACTAGAAGTCATACAAAGATTGCAAAGTACATAAATTTGAAAGTATGTGTAATCTAAGCAAGTGGGACAATTTCTTTCAAAGTAAATCACTACTAAAATACGTCAAAACCTATTTAAGTCAATTTGCAGCATTATGAAATTCTGAGATGTTGATATCTAGTTTCATAGAACATAATTCGGCAGAAGATGTCTTCCTTCCCGAGAGCTATACATTTTTGAAAAGTATCGTATAGTTAAAGCCCAATTCTTAAATCTTTCTATTGATATACTTCGTTAGCACAATATGCTATTTATCGGAGAATTTTATTTGGTAGGTTGTCCTCTCCAGGACTTTCCTCTACGTACAGTTTCAAACTCTCTGATTGTGACACCAGGATGTAAATCAATATATTACCTGTAAACGACCCACTTAGTTAAAAGCACCGCATAAACTAAGGGTTTACCAAGATAGAAGTAAGATCAGTCTTAACACAAAATGCTTGGAATTTGAATGGGAAGCTGGCTGAATTAAGGATTTTCGATATCTGGGGTCGAATAACCGGACCAGCGGAAAATAGCTCTTCTGAATAGAACACAGCCATCTACGGCAGAATCGTATCAGTGATCTCGATTTGGTATGTTATGTGTGTTTCATTGTTTTTTATTTAGCGTGAGGTATACGCCATTATTTCATGGACAATACAGAAGAAATACCTCTTTGAGAGAAATCGTAAGTAATGTGAGGGGGGTAGACTACATTTTCTCTGAATGATGTTTGGTCTACTGCAAAGATTTATTTGCTGGCGGAAAATGAGTCCCACTAGGCCAATCTTAGTCTTAATTGTTCCAATAACCCATTGTTGGTATCTTATACGGTTTAGGAAGTGGCTCCTCCATATGTAATTTTTGTGTTGATTGTTTTCCTTTTGTAAATTTTTTTTTTTGGATGAGCCTACATGCAGCACAATGTAAAATATACCTGTAGCAAAGAACCCGTTGTTCCTCATGCACAACGCAATACTTGGTCACGCCTTTTTAATGCAACTTCAGTGTATCTCTTAGATTGCCTCAAGAATACAAAGCAAAATATGAACTTGTTGCGCTATGAATTTTACTAACAAGGGAAATTCCTGGGCCTATCCGTGAAGGATATCCATT
Organism: Spathaspora girioi; assembly: GCA_001657455.1. Taxonomy (NCBI): domain Eukaryota; kingdom Fungi; phylum Ascomycota; class Pichiomycetes; order Serinales; family Debaryomycetaceae; genus Spathaspora; species Spathaspora girioi. The sequence goes on along the minus strand of LQMS01002308.1, from coordinate 15,152 downwards.
GGCTGCATCGAAAGGTAGTAAGGAAGGTTAGCCAGAGGAGGGGTGAGGGCTAAAAAATACTTTAGTATGCAAATTCTCTCGAAATATTTTTTATTAACCCAGTATTTTCCCTTTCCAACGCACCTCTAAACTGCAAAAATATTAATGCAATATCTTGATCAAATCTCCAGATCCGCGGAAGTCTCTTTCAAGGGATGCCGGACCATTTGCTACCGTCTCATTGACAAAAATCCTTTAACCAAAATAAGACTTACGGTGATTTAGTATCCCAAATTAGGTATAACTCATCCTGTATTGTAACCAAAGTATCCTGCAGCTTAAGTTTTAAACCGCCTGAAATTTATTTGAATTACAACCAATTTATTTTTTGTAGATCAACCCACGCAATCCTATCGGTCTTACATAACCGATAAATCAACGGAGTCACAAACTCTAAGGGACGTTTCACCTTCCATATCCACGGTCATTTTAAGGATATATTTTTTAACAATCTTGAATGATGGATTTTCTGGGGAAGGTTAAAATCTCTATTACACATTTTCATGTCTTTCCTCGGGCGAAGATTCTCCAAGGTCATAGGTGGCAAAGTTCTTGAACTTCCTTTTTTCACGTATAAGCAATTTTTTTTTTACTTGTGGTATTGAGGTTAAGCACAGCAAGCCTATTCGGTTTAAGGCACGCTTTCCAAATCAAGAGCTTAATCACTAGCGCCTCTCAAACTGTAATTGTGCGGTTGGTTCTCTAGTTTCGGAAGTGTATCCCCTTAATATCGACACATTGTTTACTTAGACAGAAAAAAAATGTCATTATTTTCAAAAGATAACACAAAATAAACTTTCACAACCAAGATCGCAATCTGCAGAAAAACAAAATTTATTAAACCTGCAGATCTAACTTGGCAACCTTCGTAAAATTATTTGGATTCTACCTTCCTTTACACATTTTCGTCTTTTTTTTGCGGATCTGGGGTGCATCAGCGTTAACAATGAAAGAGAAGAAATTAGACGACCACTGTGTTGGGGTCAGGGATGTGGGGAGAGGGGCTAAAGACAATGAAGGGGACACTTCCTTTTTCGATTATCTTTATTCCATTATCTTTATTTCTATCTTAGATAATCGATGGGAATATTATCTTCTATTGCCACAATCGCAGAGTGGATTAACTACGGTCATTTGTAATTTTCTTGGCTGACTGTCACAAATGTGTAACTTATTGATTTAAGCGATAACAGTGAATGTGGAGATTATACATCTAATTAAATTTGCGGAATCTTCATAATATTTTGGAGCCTTCTATTGTTCAAATTTGAACACTCTTTGAAACTTAGCCCTCTGCTCACCATTCCATCCTTAGAAATTTCTCCACACCCCCAGATATTTCGAGTACAAGCTCACTGTTTGCCGAAACTACATCGTGGGGCAACAATGTATACGAATCTAAGGATATTGTTCTAAGAACGGCACAGATCCCGAATCAGCCACCTAAAAAATTAAATTAAGCAAGTTTATGAAATGACACATAACAAGCCTTAGGTGGGGCTGACTAGCAATTTTTACAAATAATTAGTACTATTGTAAACGGATACTCTTATTACAGAAAAGTTTAACTCATGTTAGAAAATAACACTACCCCAATTTAAGGTTAAATCAATTAAAAAAAATTAATTAAATGTTCTTAATTTTAACACACGCCACCTCTTTAGCATTGTCTTTTACGGAGACTGGATTATATATTTTTTAAATAATATTATCTCTTGGCAACCATTCAATCGATCAACCCCCCCTCTCCCTTGTCAATTTTTTGCAGTGGACGATTTAGGAACTGAATCCTAAAATATTATTTTCATGATATTATTATTTTACGTAGTCTGCAAAATCTACGCATTTTTTGAGAATTGTTTTATTAATAAAATTAGTTTCTTTTTTGGTCAGTTGATTGTTAGTCGAGCATAAGAGATACCCCTCGTTTGTATGAGAAGGTTCTCTTCTATGTTCTAAAAAGATTATAAATAGATGCTGAATCCCAAGTTCTATATCGATTATTTCAACTTCCTCTTTTCTTTCTCATCATCATTCTCTTCTAACAGTACTCGCTGGCCGGAAACCAATTAGGAAAGAAACTATATAAACATGGCTGATTTAAAAGATAATCAAATTATTGATCAAGAATCTGTTTCAGATCAACTTGACCTTCAAGAACACATTCTTGAAAAGGGTGACATTGACCAATACCTTTACTTGGACAAACCATGGTACAAGTACAAACATTTCCTCATCTTGCATTGGTTCGTTTTCCTTATTACTTTGACTTCCACTAACAATGGTTACGATGGTTCTATGTTGAACGGTTTGCAAGTTTTAGAAGATTGGCAACAATCTATGGGTCACCCAACTGGTGCTGTTTTAGGTGCCTTAGCTAACGGTAACACTTTTGGTGGTTTAATTTCATTTGGGTTTGCAGCTTGGTTCTCTGATAAATGGGGTAGAAAGACTGCCATCGTTGTTGGTCAATCATTCACTGTTTTAGGTGCTATCTTACAAGGTGCTTCCACCAACTATGCTTTCTTCATCTGTTCCAGAATTATCTTGGGTGCTGGTTTCGGTCTTTCCACTGTCTCCTCCCCATCCTTGATTTCCGAATTATCTTATCCAAAGTTCAGAGATACTACTACTGCTTTGTATAATACCTTCTGGTACTTCGGTGCTATTATTGCTGCTTGGGTCACTTTTGGTACTCAACCAATCCCATCTGCTTGGGCTTGGAGAATTCCTTCTTACTTACAAGGTGCTTTACCACTTTTCCAAGTTGCTCTTTTCTGGTGGGTTCCAGAATCTCCAAGATACTTAATCTCCAAGGGTAAAGATGACAAGGCTAGAGAAATCTTACACACCTACCATTGTGGTAATGACGGTACTGAACAAGCTCATAGATTAGTTGAATTTGAAGTTAAGGAAATTAAGGCTGCTTTAGAATTAGAAAAAATTTACTCCAATGCTTCTTACTTTGATTTCGTTAAGATCCCAACTTACAGAAGAAGATTGTTTATTTTGATTTTCACTGGTGTTATTATGCAATTGTCTGGTAATGGTTTAGTCTCTTACTATCTTACTAAAGTTTTGGATACCATTGGTATTACTGACGCTAAGAAACAATTAGAAATTAACGGTTGTCTTATGATTTACAATATGGTTATTTCCTGGGCTGCTGCTTCTGTCTGTCAATACTTAAGAAGAAGAACTATGTTCTTAACTTGTATTAGTGGTATGTTAGTTGCTTACGTCATCTGGACTATCTTATCGGCTAGATTTGCTCTTGGTGGTTTCACTGATCACTCATTAGCTAACGGTGTCTTGGCTATGATTTTCCTTTACTACTTGGCTTACGATTTTGGTGCTAATGGTTTACCAATCTTGTATGTTACTGAAATCTTACCATACTCCCACAGAGCTAAGGGTCTTAATGTTTTCTTCTTCTCCCAAAACATTATCTTATTATACAATGGTTTCGTTAACCCAATTGCTATGGATGCCATTGAATGGAAATACTACATTGTCTACTGTTGTATCTTAGCTGTTGAATTAGTCTTGGTTTACTTCTTCTACGTTGAAACTTCGGGTTACACTTTAGAAGAAGTTGCTAGAGCTTTCGGTGACGATGCTGAAACTACTTTAACTCGTTTTGCTTCTTCTCCAGAAAAGTCTGCCGTCGAACACGCTGAAAAGGCTGTTTAAGATCGCTTAATTTCCAGATTTTTAATCAAGTACTATGATTTTAATTCTTAATATATCGCTTGATTACTGGTTGATAATACTGATACTTGTCTGTTTTTAATTATATAAATCGTTATAGTAAAATATATCTTTTTGTAACTAGATTCTTGATATTTTGTTGTAATTATTGTAATCCGTTCGGGGAAAGGTAGAGGAATTTGGGTGCAAAAATTGTAATAGCACCCCGAATATATGCAAGAACTAGACTCCAATGTTTGTTCTAGACTGACAGACTTCTGTGTCCATTTTGCTTGAGTTGCAGGCATTCCCTTCATCGTAGTCCCACCTTTCATTGTATTTGATCGCTAGCCTAGACACATCTATTATTTCGTAAATAGATCAGGTATTCCAATCACAAATAAGGCTTATATTTCTGCAAACAACCTTGTAGGTCCATCCGTGCGTTTTATATTTTTTACCCTTGGTGTTTAAACCTTGAAAATCTCATTTGTTCTAATCAGTATTTCTCCAAAGACTAATGTGGCGAAAGACAATGTTCCCCACTTGGCCAGGTTATTTCTCATGTATAAGCGTTTATTGTAATTCCATTCTCCGGCATGATATCCGTTTAAAAAAATAAATTATATGTGGATATTTTTAGATGCAAGAGAAAGGACATTATTGTCCGTCTTCTTTTCATTTTGTTTGCCGAATTTGCCCAGGAATAAATCGGTACGTCAAAAAAAAGGCCGATTCTGATGACAATGTAAAAACTAGTCACGTCAAATTCCTAATATTATTTCCGTTCTTCTGCATTCGTCTTGTGAGCTGCATAAACAAGACGAAACTCGTATTTCCCCAATCCCCAAACATTTCTGTGAAGTAAACCGCAGTAACTTCTGTAAAAAAAATGCCTGGACCTAACCTAGCTAATATTTTTTCAACCGTTGCCAACGAAAGAGGGGCATGGAAAAGCCTCAAGGAGGGGGTCAGGTTTAAAAAATATTTCAATGTGTTTTTTGTATACAAATTTCAATTGAGTTTTACTGTTGAAAGAATTGTGTTAAAAATTTTAATAATTACCCCCATTATTTTTTATGCACCTCTAAACTGTAAATTATCAACTCAAGATTCATGCACAAACCGATTTATTGCGAAACTTTCTTTGAGGGGTTTCTCTGGGGTTAGCTGTAGCAATTTAATAAGCCACTAAATCTATTAATCATATGCACACTAGACCGTTTATACAAGATTCCAAGCTATTATTCAATTAGTATCCTTGTAACATCAAATGGACAATTATCTGGCTCATTCACATGCGCACAATAAATAAATCGATATCACCAACCAAATAAAATATATCTTTTGTTTTACTACTGCCATTATTTTATTAATACTTGTCTTTGTGAAAGCCCTTTGTTTAGAATATATTTTTTTTAATTTCTCATTTCTTTTTTGATTATTTTTTAGATTTGTAAACCGATCGGTGTACGGATTAGAATTTTGCAGATTGTATATGGCCATAGCTAGATATTGTATAATTTCTTTTATTGTGCCAGTTGCTCCAAATCAATATAAATAGAACATAGATCCCCAGTTCCTTCTCCATGTTTTCAGAATCTTCTTTCCTTTTTCATTATCATTCTTTAAACTATTCCATTAGTCGCTGGTCGGGAATAACTTTGGGAAATAGAATTTATTTATTATGTCTGATATTAAAGAAGAACAACTTATTAATCAAGAATCAGTTTCTGAACAACTTGATCTCCAAGATGAAATCCTTGAAAAGGGTGAAATCGATCAATATCTTTACTTGGACAAACCATGGTACAAGTACTCCCACTTCTGGGCTTTGCATTTCTTCTGTATGATCATTACTTTAACTTCCACTAATAACGGTTATGATGGTTCTATGTTGAACGGTTTACAAGTTTTAGATAGTTGGAAGAACGCTATGGGTAATCCACAAGGTGCTGTTTTAGGTGCTTTAGCTAATGGTAACACTTTTGGTGGTTTAATTTCTTTCGTTTTTGCTTCTTGGTTTTCTGATAAGTTCGGTAGAAAGACTGCTATCTTCGTTGGTCAAGCTTTCACCATTTTAGGTGCTGTTTTACAAGGTGCTTCCACCAACTATGCTTTTTTCATCTGGGCCAGAATTATCTTGGGTATGGGTTTCGGTCTTTCCACCGTCTCCTCCCCATCCTTGATTTCCGAATTATCTTATCCAAAATTCAGAGATACCTGTACCGCTTTGTATAATACCTTCTGGTACTTCGGTGCTATTATTGCTGCTTGGGTCACCTTCGGTACTCAACCAATCCCATCTGCTTACGCTTGGAGAATTCCTTCTTACTTACAAGGTGCTTTGCCAGTTGTTCAAGTTATCTTTTTCTATTGGGTTCCAGAGTCTCCAAGATTCTTGATCTCCAAGGGTAAAGATGATAAGGCTAGGGAAATCTTACACAAATACCACTGTGGTAACGACGGTACTGAACAAGCTAGTAGATTAGTAGAATTTGAAATCAAGGAAATTAAGGCTGCTTTAGAATTAGAAAAAATTTCCAACAACTCCTCCTACTTTGACTTCATTAGAATCCCAACCTTCAGAAGAAGATTATTCTTATTGATTTTCACAGCTGTGATTATGCAATTGTCTGGTAATGGTTTAGTGTCTTACTATCTTAACAAGGTATTGGATACCATTGGTATTACTGACGCTAAGAAACAATTAGAAATTAATGGTTGTTTGATGATTTACAATATGGTTATTTCCTGGGCTGCTGCTTCTGTCTGTCAATACTTAAGAAGAAGAACTATGTTCTTAACTTGTATTAGTGGTATGTTAGTTGCTTACGTCATCTGGACTATCTTATCGGCTAGATTTGCTCTTGGTGGTTTCACTGATCACTCATTAGCTAACGGTGTCTTGGCTATGATTTTCCTTTACTACTTGGCTTACGATTTTGGTGCTAATGGTTTACCAATCTTGTATGTTACTGAAATCTTACCATACTCCCACAGAGCTAAGGGTCTTAATGTTTTCTTCTTCTCCCAAAACATTATCTTATTATACAATGGTTTCGTTAACCCAATTGCTATGGATGCCATTGAATGGAAATACTACATTGTCTACTGTTGTATCTTAGCTGTTGAATTAGTCTTGGTTTACTTCTTCTACGTTGAAACTTCGGGTTACACTTTAGAAGAAGTTGCTAGAGCTTTCGGTGACGATGCTGAAACCACCTTAACTCACCTTTCATCTGCTCCACAAAAGGTCGGTGTTGAACATGCTGAAAAGTTGGTCTAAGCTAATTATTTATGATATTATTTTAATTCTTAATTACTTTATTTTTGTCTGCAATTGATATAGAAGCTTGAATTATATGTATAGACTGTTGTATAGAAAAGTATATGTTATGTTTAAAAATGTAACTCTGTAGTAGATTTTGAGCAACCTGTAAAAAGAAATTTGTGTAACGTTTTGATTTAACCTTCCAGTTTATTGTTTGATGGCCAGGGAATACGAGGGACGGCCCTCAAAATAAATTAGTTAATTGCGCGCAAAATTTTCAACCAGCAAGAAATAACACATTCTGCAGTAAGACGCACGCTGTGTTACAAGTTTTACAGCTCTGGCAGGAATATACGAGAGGCTTTGAAGTAATTTTCCCAGGGATTCACCTCCCCTCCCCCAAGTGATCCCCACCCCGAGGAAGGTACACAAATGGTCAACCACAAATTCAACTTAGAGGCGCAAAATTGGATGGGTTACTCAGTGACTGTTAGTAATGTTTGACTTCGCCGAAACCTCGGGACCGTTTTATTGTTGGATTTTGTAGATAGTGGAGAGTCATTTATTATTCATGGCTTAAAGAATCAAATGTATTTCCGCTGATCCCCTCCCTCTCCCCCACTTTCCCAATTTGTTCAACGTTGCTTTTATTTTTTCGGTAGCTATCCAAATTATCCGGTGCAGGAGAAAATATGTGTCAACGTGCCAATCCTCACAATAGTTCTCTGAGGCACCTAGAGCGGTCACCTCTCATCATTATTAAACATTCTCTGAAACAATCTCTCAAATAACCCCCATAGGGAGTAGGTTTCTCTAATTAATTATATAGCTATATAGTTGTTTGGGTTTCCTCAATGCCACAAGTAAAAAAAAAAAGCATTATGTGAGCTAATAATTCCACCATATTAGAACGTATCAGTCCGCTTCGCTAGAACGCATAAGACCGCTACGTTTTAAACTTGCACCTGCTCCTTGGATTTGATTTCGCCGCAAAGCACTTGTACTATTACTCTCTCAAAGGAGTAATATGTGGACTACTTGAAGAGGTAGGATATTTGATGTTGATTTTTTCAGTTATTAAGATATTTGCAACTATAGATGAGGTCTTCGATTTTTCGATACTCTTTTCTGGTAGTTATATGCTTGGGTTTATACAATGCCATATCATATTAAAGAACTACGCTTAATGGTATTTGAAGTGTTTATATGGCTGCTAAACCTATTTGATTTTTAGCGCACTGGAATAATTTATCAATACCCTTTACTTGACAACGGTATCAACTACAAGAATAATTGGTAGCCTAGTCTACAACCAAACTCAGAACTTAATAAGAAGGGTGTTTCATTTTGCAACCTATGTACTTCCTAGCGTGATTTTTCCAGTTTCCGAAGCCGGTCATTGCAACATTAGTAGTTCTAGAGATTTAAGTTTTTCTAAGGGTATTGTTGTTTCTACAACAAAGAAATCAACGCGATTCCAAGCATTTTATATAATATTTAGTTTTGTTGTGGGAATAACTTTAAAAAAACCATGTTAACTGTTCGAAATCGGGAATACTCTAAAATAAACCAATAACCACAGTTTTCTGAAACAACACACGCGTTATATCAGGGGGCAAAAAAAATCTGAATTGGGGGTTGCTATGTTTATCTTTCGGACTTATCGCACCACCAAAAGTTCTTTTTGATTATCAAGGAGACCGATAATTGCGATCTTTGTTACACAAAACCCGAGTAACAACTAAAAAAAATAGTTTGCCATATAGTTTCGGACATATCGCTTAAATGTTGCCATGTTAAAATTTTTGATTTGTATAAATAGACTAACCTACCCGTGTTATTTATTGATATATACTTGTCAATATTATAACACTTACATACAAATAACATTTACATCAAAATGTCTACAACTACACAATCTGTTGGTGCTACTACCAAATTAAGCCAAAATGAAATTATACCTGCTCCAACTGATGTTGGTGCCTTAGCAAATAGAATTAACAAGGATACAAGAAGTTTACATGATAAAATTGATAAGGAAGTTACTTTAAAGTTTGCTATTGCTCTTAAGAATTATAAAATTTTCCGTCAAGGTCTTCAAGCATTTTATCACGTTTTTGATGCTATTGAAACAAGTTTATATCGTCAATTAGAAATTGATGATGAATGGACTGAAATGTTAAAACAAGTATGGAAACCAGAAATTGCTAGAAGAGAAAAGGCTCAACAAGATTTAATGTTTTATTATGATGATAGAAAGGAAAAGTTTATGAACCCAGTAATGCCAGAACAAATTGCATTTGTTGAACATATTTTAAATGTTACTAAGGAAAAGCCATATATGTTGTTTGCTTATTTACATGTGATGTACTTGGCTTTATTTGCCGGTGGTAGAGTTATGAGATCTTCCTTTGCTAAAGCGACTGGTTTCTATCCAAAGAAATCTGGATTAGGACATGCAGATGTAATTAAAATGGGAGCTAACTTTTTCACATTTGATGTACCGGATGAAAATTTATTTAGAATTATTTATAAGAGAGATTATGAGTTGGTTACTAGAAATGGATTAACAGAAGAACAAAAATTAGAAATCCTTGAAGAATCAAAGTATATTTTTGCTCAAAATTTAAAGGTTGTTACTGAATTAGAACAACATAATCTTGAAAAACTCACCAAGAATTGGACATACTTTGGTATTACAAGGGGATATTATGCTGTTTTAGCTATTCTTTTGATTGTGGTGATACTTTATCTTAGAAGGATTGTTTTACAGTTTGTTTAGAGCTTTTGCAACCAAAAAAATGATTTTACGACCTGGTTCTTTTTATTTCTTCTTTACACATCAAAAGGTTTTATATTAATTAATATCGTTTAGAGTAAAATCTATATTGTTGTAAGTTTTATATTCTCTCTTTCAAGGAATACTATTCTTCGTCTTCCTCCTCGTCGCTTTCCTCGTCAGCTTCTTCTTCAGCAATCTCATAGTCTTCGTCCTCTTCCTCTTCATCACTTTGCTCTTCTCTTCTAAGAGCTGCAAGTTCGGGATCCAATTCGTTTGTGACTCCGTTTGTGTGATCCTGGATCCAATTTCTGACCCACAGACTTATCCTTTCAACATTGTCATCCATTTCTTCAGCACTATTAGAATTTAATTCAATAACAATTTCAGGAATATATGCTTCTCTTGCATCATTCAATATAACTTCCATTATTTCACAATCCAAGTTTTCTTGAAGTTTTATTTCATTATAATTTCTCTTTTTCAATCTATCATATAAGTTCGAAGTATCGGTTTTTAAAACAACCACCAAATCAATTAATCTTTCTGGGAAAATATCACAACAATGCCAATCGACAATTGCCCCACCTTTTTCTAAATCTACTTCTAATGAATCTAATAATTTATCTTCATCTACTACAGAAGTATCTAACCGTTCATCGTAAGACTCAATACATCCACGTTCTTTGGCAATATCACTAACATTCAAATGAACGAATTTTTGGTCTTTATTTGGTAATTCTTGATTCAAATGAGAAACAAGACTTTCCGCATGGGATGATTTACCACATCCTGGAGTACCCGTTATTATAATATTAGGAATATACCTGCGTGACATTGTATTTCTATTAACCTTGATGAGCTAGTAGCTAGCTCTTCAGATATTTAGAAGAAAAAATGTGAAATATAGCTAGCCCTCGGAATTCGAATTATCACGTGACGTGTATCTGATTTTCGGTTTATTCAGCAAGAACTTTTTTTCTGCATTTTGGACCTTTTGAGTGTAGGTACGAGACAACCGAAGTTATAATAATACGTAAAAGTTTTAACAGGAAGATTTTCGTTATCAAAGAATTGAACATCATTATGCGTATGTATCAAGGAGATATTACTCTGAACAAGCAAAGTTTGAACGATAAAACTAACTTGAACAAACCAATAGCGACAGAAAATGATAATATAAAGAATAGCGAACAAGATATGAATCGATATGGATTGGAAGGGTTGACGTCGTTGGTAAGAATGGATCAATCAGATGTTACAAATTTCGCCATAGGTCAAGATATAAGTAAATGTGGATTGGATCTAAGTAAAGACTATGAAATATTAAAGAATTTAGCATCACCTTGGGCAGAAACATCACGATCAGAAGTTGAACCATATTTTACATTACCTTCAGAAATAAAACTGGAAAACATCATTCCTGGACCAGGACCCTGTGATAATAAGATTCAAAGTTTTACTGATGAGACATTGTTTTATATATTTTATATGAAACCAAGAGATACTTTACAAGAATATGCTGCTAGAGAGTTGGTGGCTAGGAATTGGAGGTATCACAAAGACATTCAAGTTTGGTTGACTAAAGATAGCAATGTAGAACCAGTATTAATAAGTCAAGATGTGGAGAAGGGGGTATATATATTTTTTGATCCACATAATTGGGAAAAGATTAGGAAGGAGTTTGTTTTACATTATTCTTCTGTTCAAGCATAGGAGGATTTAGGTTAAAAATATTTGGCATTTAATTATTTTCTTTTACAATTGTATTTATACATATATATATAATATTTACATCAATCTTTGGTGTAAGTAACTTTATCTACTTTGACTTCTCCGTTCAAGTAGGTATATATGTAGAGAATGCAAGTCGATCCTTGTATGTCTAACAAGCAAAAGGAAGAAATGTTAGAGTTGAGTTCGGTAACTTCTAATAATATTTCTTTGTCAATGTTATTAGCTGTAGTGTCTTTCGCACTTTGTTCTTCTACCTTTTCAGTGTCGACATGCTGTATCTCATTGTCCTTATCTTCATTCTCTTTCTCATCAGACTTTTCTTGTTCTTTATTTGATTCGTCTATCTTCTGTTCCCTTTCTTCCTTTTCCTCCTCTTTTTCTTGCTCTTTTTCTTCCCCCTTTGATTCCTCCTGCTTTTCCCCCACTTCTCCACTCCCTTTTTCTTCCTCGCAATCTTCATTATCAGGCCAATCAAAATTTATTGCCCCAGTGGCACTACCAGGATTAATAAAAAATTTCCCATCCAAAGTATATGCCTCAACTCTATGAGTTCCACCCCAAATTAAGATATCCACATCTAATTCCCTAGCAAATGCCAGTAACGCCAAAGGATCCCCCTTTGGAACAATTTGATATCCGTTAGTATAACCAATCCGTAAATTATCATGGGTGAATACATTATAATATGGTATTATTTCTTCTTTATTCCGACTAATTATACTTAACTGTTGAGATATAATTGTAGAATTATCATTTTCTCCTTTAACAAGATTGAATTGTGGAGATAAATTATGAAGAAATTTAAGAGTTTCTTGAGAATTGATTATGTTTCCTAAACATACAACTCGGGAAATCTTGTGGTTTGTTGGTATGGTATTTGGATTAGGACACAAAAGTTTTTTAAACCTTGCTGGCAAATCGATTGATCTTTCCGGTATGTACAAGTCACCAATTGCAAGGGTTAACATTATTGACGTTATATTAAAGAAGTAGATGTTGCTTGTAAGTATTGCCAAAGAAGGAAGAAACAAAAAAGATTAACACCTTGTCTGAGAATTTAACCTGGCCGAGAAAAAAAAACGATTAACATAGTTAAGACATACAAAATATACAAATATACAAAATAAATTAAAAATTAATGTCTAATGATCAGTAGTGATCTTTTCCAAAACTTGAGGATAGTTCTTAAAGATTTCATCAAATCTTTTACGATTTGTCATTTGGAAAACTTCAGGATCCTTAGCTAAAGCAACAAAGAATGTAGAAACACCAGATTCAATAACTGTTAAGGCTATACGAGTAATCTGTCCGGCAATTAAAAATGAAAAGGCGATTACTGGTGCGTAGAAATTTCCATCGGCATTATACGCTGGTTTAGTGAATCTCAAATATAAAAACGCCAATAATGCCACGAGATATCCCACAAACAAAGAATATAAATTCAATGAAGTATTAATAAATGAATCATTGATAAGCACATCAAATCCTTTAAATCTTAATAAATCAAATGTATCTCTAGCGGCCCGGATATAACTTTTACCGTACAAGGCAACATAACAATAAGCATATTGATTGAAATATCTCACCAACCAATCAATAAATCCAACAATCATATCAAGAACAATCATAATACAAACTGCCCATCCATTACCATCAGCCGCAAAATTAGATCTCAAAATAGCGATAAATTGTCTCAATAATTGAATCAAGGCAACAATCAAGGACCCAAACGAGATTGAACCAAAGCAATAAGTTAAAGCCCGTCTTAACGACGACAAGGCTGGATGTCTAGGAGCACCTTGATCGGAATTTGCCAAATAATACCAAGTTCCATAAACACCGGCAATCACGACATGAATTACATTTCTAATAACTTCCGAAATATAATAACCAGCAAAGAAAACAAACACCAATACACCAATAAGTTTCCCTTGTGAACATGATCCACCACCAACGTTACATCCTTCATTGTTTTGATTAGGATCAAATTTAACATAGGTTGCAACAATCACAACTGCAAATAATACACTAAACCCTGAACCAATTATAATACCAATAAATGACGTAATCAATGTCGAAGGATATGCCTTCATAACATCAATTACAATCGTCAATACAGTAGCACTAAAGGGAATCCTACTACGAGTTCTCCAATAGACCCAAGCACCAAGCAAGGAAAATACTAGAAAAACAATAGCGGCGGAATAATATCCCACAACAAAATAATAAATCGCTGTCCCAATTCCAAGTACAATGTTCATAATTAAACCAGATATAATGAAAAGTTTAGGCGCCATTCTTGCAAATACAATAATCAAGGCTGACAACACAAATGATATAACAATCACAAATGAAAACAAAATAATTGTGTTTGTATTCAAACTAAAACTATTGCCCGATCCATAAATTCCACCTCCTTGAAATGAAAATGTTTTGGCCAATGCATTCAATGTTATAACAGCAACAGCGATAAATCCAGCAACAACCAATAAAAAGAAAATTGCAAACGGCCAATCATTATATTTGGGTTTATCAATCTTAAAACTCTCGTCAAAATCTTGAGCAGGAACAGGCTTCTCGTAATAAGTTTGATATCCTTGGTTTTCTAAATCAGTGGGTACTTCTGAATGATTTCCATTGTATGGCTGCAGCTGATATTGAGGCTGGTATTGTGGTTGCTGATATTGAGGTTGTTGTTGTTGGGAATAGTTAGGAGGTGGAGGGGGTGGTGGCCTTCTATATTCTGGATTGTCGTAACTCATTGATTTCAATTGATTCCACTTGGACTATAAATTTGAAAAGTAACCTTGTTAAAAAGTGTTTCTTTGCTAACAAGTGTTTCTTTGCTAACAAGGAAAAACTTAGAGATTAGCTCGATAAAATATGGTATGCGAAATGAGAGAAGCTTGACGAGAGTCTTTGTGAAATATGCAGGAAAAACAATGACGTAACAATTTAGACATGAAATTCCACAACAATTTGTAATATAGAACCAATCAAAGCTCACCGTGTGTTCCTTAGCTACATGCGTATCTGTTGTGACAACTCCAACTGACATACTTCGAGTTAAGCTTGAAGTGTTACAAAGTTCACAACCCATCACAGCCCTTCGCTGATGCACGCGGCAGAAACCACCAAGAAAAAAATATTTTGAATCGAGGGATAAGGGGGCAACCCTCAGGAATACCTTATTACATCCTCCTTTGGTAAACTTGCTCTCCTGTCGTACTTACGCAAGCAGTAGTAAAGCTGAAATGTGTGAAACAACAATTTCCAATATAAACAAGAAAACTGAATTTCTTTCAAAGTTACCAAATATTTTGTAAAACATGTAATAAAACATGTGATTATTATTCAAATTGTAACGAAAAAGACTACATATATAGTAAGTAAGAAATATTGCAACAAATTGAGTCAATAAGAGGAAATTGAGCTATTATAGACTCAATTAGGTATCTTTGAAGAACTCCCCGGTTACATTAATGAAAATTTTAGTTGGAGAAATCTTTGTTACAGTCACGTGAAAAACACGTGCGAATCTATCAACGCCAAAAACCACCGAATTTTTTTGATGTTAGGGTTATCAAGCTCTTGGATTAGCACACGTCCTTCCCGGACTGAAGCGAAACCAAA
>LQMS01002309.1:0-64058 GCA_001657455.1 Spathaspora girioi | reverse complement strand
CTGCAGTAGTAGTTTCGTCTTCTGGATCGATAGTAGTAACATCTTCTTCTTCTTCAGTAGTAGTTTCTTCTTCTGGATCGATAGTAGTAACATCTTCTTCTTCAGTGGTAGTTTCTTCTTCTGCTGCAGTAGTTGTTTCTTCTTCTGGTTCGATAGTAGTAACATCTTCTTCTTCAGTAGTAGTTTCTTCTTCTGCTGCAGTAGTGGTATCGTCTTCTGGATCGATAGTAGTTTGTTCAGAGCAGATCTCATCCCAACATTGAAGCTCCGAGTCATCAATTCCATCGTTACAACCATGTGAGTAAATCGAAACCCCTCCATCCTTCCAATGGTATTCAATCGAGAATGAAGTAGTACAAACCATATCACCAAGGTCCTGAGTTACCATAACCCAGGTAAAGAAAAAGTGATAAGGGGAGTCACCTGCAGGGTAATCACCATCGCCGAATATTTGTAGCTCGACAAGATAGTCATCATGTGTATTGAGTCCAGTAATGTAAACACTGTCAATAGTGCTCCTTGGAAATCCCGTTCCATCAAGCTCAAATTCCATAGATACCTCATATAAATCCTCGGTGATCAGTTTGATGCTGACCAAATTGAATGCGAGTAGTTGGGGATCATCCTCGTGAGAAACTGGATGCAAATCACAAATATTGGGAAAAAATACATCAGGACATTCAGTTGGTTGTGGTAAATCGGGTGGAGTTGAAATTATAGTTGATGGTTCAGTAGGTTCATCAAGCACACAAGCATCATACCAACATTGAAGAGGCAAGTCATTCATTCCGTCACCACAACCGTGGGTGTAAACAGATGTTCGTCCATCAGTCCATATATATTCGATCGAGAATGGCCTAGTACAAACCATATCACCAATGTCTTCAGCTAGCATAACCCATGTAAAGAAAAAGTGATAAGGGGAGTCGCCAGCAGCATAATCGTCAAATATTTGTAGATCAGTAAGATAATCATCAGGTGTATCGAGTCCTCTGATGTAAACATCGTCAAGAGTACGTTTAAGATAACCTTTTCCATTAATTTCAAATTCAATGGACACCTCATATAAATTCTCGGTGATCAGTTTGATGGAGTTGAACTGGAACGTGAGTAGTGGGGGATCGTTCTCGTGAGGATTTTGCACAAATGAATCGCAGGTATCGGAAAAATCGTTAGGGCATTCAGTTGGTTCTGGTAAATCGGGTGGAGTGGTAACTATTGTCGATGGATCGGAAGGATCATCCGGCACACAATCATCATCCCAACATTGAAGTGGCAAGTCATTCATTCCGTCACCGCAACCGTGGGTGTAAATAGATTTTCCTCCATTTTTCCATTCGTATTCGATCGAGAAGGGCGCAGTACAAACCAAGTCGCCAATATCATCAGCTAGCATAACCCATGTAAAGAAAAAGTGATAGGGTGAGTCACCGGCAGGATAAATACCATCATGGCCAAATATTTGTAGATCAGTAAGATAATCATCAGGTGTGTCGAGTCCTCTGATGTAAGCATTGACAAGAGTACGTTTAAGATAATCCGTTCCATCTACTTCAAATTCCAATGACACCTCATATAAATTCTCACTGATCAGTTTGATGGAGTTGAACTGGAACTTTAAAAGTGGGGGGTCGTTCTGGTGAGGATTTTGCACAAATGAGTCACACGTCTCGGCAACATCTTTAGGACAGTCGGTTGGTTCTGGTAAACCGGGTGGAGTAGTAACTATTGCGGATGGATCAGTAGGATTATCCAGCAAACAAAGATTATTCCAACACTGAAGAGGCAAATTACACGAAGGACAGCCATGTGTATATGTGTCAGTGTCTATTCCCCATACAAATTTATATTCGATGCTGAAGGGTGTAGTACAAACTCTCGAACCATCTTGTTTAGCTCTCATCACAAACAGCAAGTAAAAGTTATGACGAGAACCTCCAAGCAAGTCTATATCAGCGTCATTGAAAAGAACGATGTTCTGGTTATCACCTTGGTGGTTACTTACCCCTTTAACTATAACACTGTTAGCATTTGTAACTGCACCACGTCCAAATTCAATCATCACTTGGTATAGATCAGCTTGTATCAGACGAATGTAAACGAACCTGAATGTTGGCGGGATGAGTACAAACTTTGGAGAGCAAGAGCTACTAAATGACTGTTCGGGGCATTGAGTAGGACTTGGCAAATCTGAATCAGTGGAAATAATGGTCGAAGGGTCAGCGGCATTAATAACCGTTAGATTAAGTAGTAGCAAATAACAGTAAAACAATAATTGTCGCATTGTTAATGATAAAAATTTATATTTAAGCTGCAAAATAAATTTTCGAATTAGGGTGAAAATTCTTAAATGATTAATTCCAAGAGGTGGCAAGCTCTTATATATTCAAATTTTAAAACTTAATCATTCGATTGTAATGTTCATAGGACATGATATTGATAATGCATGATTGGTATATCGCCGTCATTGTTGTTGATATTTTTGGACCCCCTTTCTATTATTTAAGGCCCAATGCAAGTGTTCACTACAGTAGGTATTTTTTTAAGGTAAGATTCGAACACCCCTTTCCAGAGAATAATCTTGGCATTTTTCTTGCATTGTGTTAGGGTTCTAATATTTTAGTGACTTATTAGTGTTGGGAAGATATTGCGCCCTCTCCACTGTTCAAATTCTCGGCGAATATTTACTAGAATATTTTTAAAGAAAAATAGAACATATCTTGGGCGCATGCATTGTGGCGTATGTTGCTAGCATCACTTTGCCTGGTAGGTAGGAAATCTGTATTTGGGATACGTTCATAAAGTGGGGGCAACAAATTAATGACAGTGGAAGGCTGATTTAATAAACAAGGTGGAATTAGAATTTGATGAAGTTATTTTGAGAGTGTCTACCGCACCAATTACACAAGATATTCTTTAGCCAGGGTAGAAAGAAATTATGTTCTAGGTGAGGGGTTCAGGAAGTTAGTGATGGTTCCAAGAAATATTATATTCTAGGTGATGGTTCCAAGAAATGCTATAATCTGGTGATGGTTCCAAGAATATAGGGATCCTTGGCATTTTAGATTGTCCTGTTTCTATCAGTGATAATGGTCATAATTACTTCAAACTTGAGTTTTTATACTTAAAGCATTATGATGCCTGTTCGCGCATTCAATACATGATTCAAGTGAAAATGGTGCGATTAGCCAAACTGTTCCATAAATGTTCTGAATATGCTGAACTAGTGTTGGAAAATATTAGATATGGCGCATACGTCATTCACTCCAAACAAAGGAGGACACTTCCAAGTGGGCAAACAAACTTGTGACAATATATAACCGATTCAAGGGTGCCTAGGAACCAAAGTTATTAACCGGCAGTGACCAGCCCACTAACTAAGTATATCCTTTACCTGGGGGGAATTAGTAATGAACTACTAAATCTTATTACCAGACCTATTATGGAAGTGATGATTCTTGGCATTTCAGATATTAAACTAGATTGGGATATTTTTATACATAGGTATGATTAATGTATGGTTGTATAATAAATCGGAAATCGTTTCTTATTTCAAAGTCCATGGTTTATTATTTAAGGTATAATGATGCAGCAACAAGCCGGTCCTGCATAAGAGTAGCTATTCCGTGATCTCTTGGTACAAATTGTATGATCTATTTCGTAAACTACTGCTATTAATAGGCTAGTGATCTAGTTTCGAATATTTATTTGTTATTGACTTCTTAGTTACAAGTAACTATTACGTTCTTCTCCCAATACTTCAGGGATAAAAGAATAAAAACTGGTGTGGTTCAACAAAAAAACTTGTGGCAATGCAAGATAATGCAGATTCGATAAATTGGAGAGTTCAAGATGCGAAGTTTCACAGAATACACCCCCAGTAATTCCTTTAGTTCGGATACGAGAAATCTAGTTACGGTTCCATATAGATTATGGATATTTGCCTGATCTAATAGATTATTTACAGTTTTAACAAATCGCAGGGTCAGACAGGGATCTAATAGTTTATTATAATTTATTGTTAAACTGCGTCTCCACGCAAAAAAGAAAAAAGTAGATCTACTCCACCCCCCAATTTATTCGTGACTTAGTTCAAGACGTGCTTATTATTGAATGATGTATTTCAATTGGGGTTACTACTACAATGATCATTCAATTTTCAACATGTAAAACAACAAGCTCGAACATGACAAAATAATAATGGGTTGATGGGCCATGTGCTCTATTTTGGGATCGCATTTGCGTGCAGATTTATCATCCAGTCGGCTCGGAGAGAGGTTGGGGAGATTTGTTGAAGGAGGGGTTTCCGTCTTGCTTCAGTAGCTGCAACTCTTTTCTTTGTCATATTGTGTAGAATTTCAATACTTCAGATCCATTCTAAAATGCTGAGAACGGCAAACCGCATTGTCCATTACACCATCAAATTGTCTTGGCTAGGTAGGTTTTTCACTGTCTTAAAAGAATTTTGTTCAGGTTGACAGGATCCTTTTATAGTAGGTGTAAGATGAATCCAACTCTAGTCGCCTACAAACTATTGGCAAATTGTTTTACTTACATTACAGTCGTTCATTTAGTCTATAAAAGGGTATATACAAATCTAACACTTCTTATAAATTCCTTTCCATTTTTCAACAAAAGAATCCAAATTTGCATTCATATCCATTGAGTTATTAACTCTAATTGAGATATTCTTGGTGATTAATTCTTGATAATCATTCCAATTTAAATGATAATATGTAAACATACAAATTAAAAA
Organism: Spathaspora girioi; assembly: GCA_001657455.1. Classification (NCBI taxonomy): domain Eukaryota; kingdom Fungi; phylum Ascomycota; class Pichiomycetes; order Serinales; family Debaryomycetaceae; genus Spathaspora; species Spathaspora girioi. The sequence goes on along the minus strand of LQMS01002309.1, from coordinate 59,302 downwards.
CGTTTGAATTACTTTCATATTATTCTTTGTTTTTGATTTGATTGAATTTGAATAAATTATCATCATAGAAAGTAATTTATTAACCAATTCAAAACAAGCGGATTTATTTTCGTTATAGGTTGAATCTTCAAATGATGGAGCTTGCGTTAAGATTGGGGTTGATGATGCACTTAAACTCAATGGTAATTGATCGCTAAATTGTAAAATCATTTCAAATATACTAACTAAAGTTAAATTATCAAATTCTGAACTTGGGAATTTACTTAATAATCTTGGGACTTGCTTGATATCAGTCCAAGTAGATAATGATGAATTAACATTGGAAATCAAATCCCGATCAAATACTTGTTGATTGAACAATTCTAATAAACAATAAGTATCAATTAATGTTTCATTGGGGAAAATTAATAGTAAAATTGGTATAAGGAATATTTCATCGATTTTACTTAAGCCAAATTCTGATAATGATTTTATATAAAGTAAGTATCGGTAATTCTTCATGAATTGTTCTTTACCGTCCAATAAACACTTAATTAAAGGGCGCTGTAAACAATTACCGATAATTATATCAAATTCATCATTTTTATTATTCTTAACCGATTCAGATAAATTTTGATATTTTTGATCAAATAATATAAATGAATTTTTAATTGTATTAATTGAATCTTGAGAATTTTGATTTGTTGATAATATTTTCATCGAGAAATTAAATCTATCATTTAAAGGATATATATTACAATCCCAAATTAATTTCCTAATGTTATTCCTTTCATATGTAAACTTCTTGTTAAACTCCTTTGACTCCAAATCATTCAAGGAATCAGTCAATTTAAGCCATTGTTGTTTATATTGTAATTGAGTTTGTGCATTTTTGGCTCGTTCATCATTATTATTCTTTGTATTTACCTCATAATCAGATAAAACTCGTTTAAATTCCTTATTATGCTTAGTTTTATCTTGGTCCGTTTTAGGAGGTAAATTTATTGGTCTTGTTTGATCAATAAATGATAATTTCTCTGGAGATATTAAATGTAAATCTTCCATGGAGGATTGTGATTTTATATATGTTGGTAATTTATACATTATATTATCTTGTCTTGATAATTTGAGTAATTTAGACATTGATTCTGATCTATTATTATAAAATTGGGAAATATTCTGAGCAATTTCATATTCGTCATTAAGTGAAACATCATTTGAAGAAATAATTGAAGAGTTTTCATCCAATGTTGGCATTTTCAGGGAGGAAGAACTTGGTTGACTTTGATAATTTTGTAAATTGATTGTTGATACAGTTAATTTCCCAGGAAGTGGACATGGTTTGACATTCGTGTTAGCTATATTATATTTGTTATTGTCGTGTCTATCAATCAAATCACTTCTGGATAAAATTGTAAATGAATCAGCTCTAGCGAGTGAATAGTTGTTCTTGTGGTGGTGGTGGTGTTGCTGCTGGTTGTGGTTTACCATACTGCTACTATGGGATCGATATAATTCACCAGTATTCTTTATAACCGGAACATTAAATATCAAATTATCTAAATCATTCGACAAGATTTCTTCGTCATCATCATTTTCTTCATACTTCTTCTTTCGTAAAATTTGACGTTCTTTTGTTTCTTTAGAACTTATATATCTTGTTTTGGTTCTATGAAGGGTTGGGATTGATGCAGTTGATTTAGAGCGAATCGTTTTCACTATCGGAACAGGGGCAACCAGCCTATGATGATGAATCATACTTGATGTTGAAGATGATTTTAATTTATAAACTGGAACTTGTTGTGAATTAAGACTTGATGAAGATTCAATAAATGATGTTCTTGCAGTAGACATTTGTTTGGCCATACTTGTAGTACTACTTATACCTTCTCTTAAAGTATAAGTAGACTCGTTGATACTTTCATTCACAATTGAAGTAGCGGTGGTCATGGAACTTAATCTACAATCAGGGACACCTGTAGTTATACCAAGTTGTTGTAATACTTGCGGTGTTTGTTGAGGTATTGGACTGTCAAATTGAGAAGATACAATCAGTGAGTTTTCATCAGAAGCTGAAGATTGATATGATGCAAATGAATCGGCTGACATTCTTTTATTTACTCTTGGAAGTTGTGGTAACGAACTTTTCGTGGTTAATTTTTGCACAAAATAATCACCAGGACGTTTAGCCGACTCGTGAGGCATATCGGAATTCAATATGTTTGATGCATTGGTAGTTATCGGGGACATTGTTTGTTGTTGGTATGAAGGAAGTTGTTTTCGGATATTAAGATCTATATCATATAAATTATTGTCGTTACTCGGATGTGTAGCCATAATTCAAGATTTCCCAAAGCCAGACTTAACTTAGATTTAACGAGTGAATAGTTGGTCGGAAACTGGATGGTGAGGTCAGAAACCAGACGGTTAGGTCAGAAACTGGGAATATACTAGAACTAAGCTATGAAAACGAGTGTGATAGACCTTTCAATCTTGATGTGTCTGGTTGTAAATGTTTTTTTTTTGCTTGGTTTTAAAATAGAACAAAAATGAGACTTTCCTGCTCTAATACTTTCTTGTAAATAAGATTCTACGTGAATCAGTAAACTCAAACTTAACCTTATGAAGGTATCTTCTAGCTAATGATATTTAATTGAAGTAAAATCAGACAGTTTTAGTACTCTATTTCTCTTTTCCCAAAGGTGTTTCTTTTTTTTGTTGTCTTTTTTAATTTTGGCCGTAACCACAGCAATAAAAATATTACCAAAAATATTAAACCTTCAGCTTTCAGTGAATAATAATCTTTTTTTTTAGGATGAAATTGATTTACTTTAGGAAATGTGTTGCAACACAAAAAAGGAAATCCTGTTTATTTTTTCACAGTTAGTTTTTTTTACACAGGCTACCTCCGTTGTTTCCTACTGTTAAAGCCGAAACAATCCAATTGTGCTGGTGGAATCGCCCTATTGTTAGAACGATGAAGATACCTATTATATCAAGACAAATATAAACAAATGTAAACACAGGGAGATAGTGATATTTGATTGTGTGGAGAATTGCATCTATATTTATAATATCGAATTATATCATCGAAAACGAGATGACTTGGAGGGGTATAGCTAGGTAGAAGTTAAGGGGTTTTTCAATTAAATTGATGACGCTTATATTGAATTACCAGATTTGGAATTTTAGGGAGTGAAATGAATTTAGTTTGTAGGAAAAGGCGCTATGGGCAACAAATCTACTGCATATAACCAGTGACAAAAAACATCGGGTAAAAGTGCATCGTTCTAAATATAGCTTAGAATTATTTTTTTACTATTAAATTTGGTTTTGTGGTACTTTCACTAGCCCCTGAGAAAAGAAAATTTAGCAAGTGATGACTTTGAGTAAATACGCCCAATATATGTAAAGGTATTTAATTAAGGCGTACATCACATGGTTTATTATGCTGACCGAACCACCCTGGAATTTGATCTAGTAACCATTTTCAATCTATTCTAGCTTAGTTTATTCATTCCAGCTGACATAAAGAAGCTCATCAACTTTTGTTTCGCGTTGTGTTTATTTTTTAATGATTAATAAAAAATATTCGAGAATGTTTTAACTATCGGCAAATTTCACAGTTGAAATTTTCGAAAATCTAATCTTTAAAATTGCAATCACGCTAGATATCCTCCATGTGAATTAGCAAGCAACTAAAGATCAGGAAACTATGAATATCTTCTGTGGCTAATGTAATCGTAAGAGAATACCCGCTGATTGAACTTGTGTAATATATGTCATGATTTGACAGGTTTTCAAATACCAACTTGAAACGTTCACAAAAAAAAGGTACTTATTTTACGAATTTCTGCTATAGCAAACCTTATACATTACGATAGTATATGACGGGTTTCATCGGGACATGTTACTTCTGCCCCAGTAAAATGGTCATACAACTGTTGCTAACCTCCCAGTAGTCTGCTCTGTACCGCAATATCCGGGGAGCTGTGAATCAGGTCGCGGGTTTCGGAGATAGTGATTAGCACACGCGAATTAATTTCAACAAATAAAACAAAGAAAACAGATCAGAAATCTAGAACAATTCCATGATTGTGTTTCGTTATTTTTAATTGCCTTCTTTATTGTTGTGCTGATCGTATGACGGTCAAAATGTGTGGAGTTGGCTTTGCTTATGTCACAAACAATTTTATTTAAGTATATTTCCGAGATGTAGACTGTTCTTACGATATTTCACGTAGTTTCTATGTAGTTGTAGTAGGTTCTGTACACTTCAAAAGAGACTAATTTATAAGTGTTAAATAAATAAATAAAACTTTTATTAAATATTTCTATTGAATTTCTCTAACATTATCTATCCAATCTGTTGTACTCATTTGAGCCAATCTACTTAATGCTCTTGCAAATGCAAATTTTTCTTCATCATTAACAAACATACTTGCCTTTTTAGCAATCAGTTTATCAAACCCATGCTTTACTACTAATTCATCATCTTCAAACGTTTCTTCACTTCCTTTATCCAGTTGTTTTTTAAACAATTGATAATTCCCACTCTTTAAATCTTCTGGTTCTACAAACAAGTCTTTAAATGGAGCAGCCGCAGTAACGGCAATTCTTCCATGAGCATCATAAACTGCATCTAAAAATGTAATAAATCTTCTTACTTCATCACGAAGATTGACACTTAAATAAGGGATATCGGTTATTATAAATGATTGGAAAGAATTTGCTAGAGTTAAATAATCCCCCGCGGCCATTGGTCTACCACATAATTCATTAAATGTAAATTGTGCAACATATTGTGGAGAACATTTGGGGACATTAATTTTTCTTCCCCAAACTTCTAATTGAAAATCGGTCAATATTTTACCATCATCATTCTCGGCCTTGAAATAATCATACCACTGTTGAATATGAGATTTAGAATTTGTTTGATTAACTTTCAGATCCCATTTTACTCCCGGTTTAGGGAAATAATATACTGAAGATATTGGTTTAGGCACTCTTCTATAATCTGTAGGAGAATTTAAATAAATCACTCTAGTTTGACGCTTTATTAATTGAATACAAGGAATAAAACTGACTCGTTGTATTCCATTTAAATATAAATCATCTGGAGCTCGATTTGAAGTAGCAAAAAGTACAACTCCGTGATTTTTCAGTAATAATAACATTAATAGTCTTCGTAATAACATTGCATCAGCTACATCAGTAACTTGAAATTCATCAAAACATAATATTGTCGACATTTGTGCAATTTCACTAGCTAATAATGGAATAACATCAAAATCTCCACCATATTGTAATTTTAATTGATGAGATCGTTTATGTAAATGTTGCATAAATTGATGGAAATGAATCCGTTTCTTGGGCAAATTTGAAGGTATTGTCAGATAGAATAAATCCATAAGCATAGTTTTACCACATCCAACATCTCCATAAAGATAAATTCCTTTAATTTCATTTTCTTCAACCGACATAATATCTTGTTTGGTAGGTTTATTACTATTTCGACCTAAGAACGATGAAAATATTTTACTTACCCCAATCTTGGGTTTTAATGTTTCGACTGAAGGAGTTTCAACGTTGGGGGGAGTATATGTTGATAAGTTAGTATGAAGTATTGATAAAGAACTTATGATTTTCCGTTGATACGGATCATCACGTAGTGTACCTTCGGCAACTCGTTCATTGTACAATTCAAGGGGATTCTTATTACCACTAGCTAGCAATCGAAACGAATAGTGTAGATGTCTAACATTTCTACTTGGTCTAGGTAGTATGGAACGTATCATCTATGCTGCAAAAAAAAACCCAAAACTGTCTATACGGAAACAAGGAAAAAACAAACTTGCGCAAAGGATAGTAATTATTTAGCTCGACAACAACCCAATTTGGTCCTTATTAGCTGGAAATGTAAGAGTTAAAATACCCTCAAGTATGACTTTTTTGACTTTCTCCGCGCTCTTTCTAGCGAGAGAAAAAAAAATGGCTCGCTTTTCAGGAAGATGTGATTGGGGAAGAACGGGAATTTCCGCGGACTTTTTTTAATATAATAAACTGTTCTAGTGTGTTTAACTCGGGCGTTGTCCCCGGTCCGAGTATGTAATGTTACTTACGAGTCCTTCACTAGACCAACCAACTAACTCGTTAGAATCCTTGGCCGGAGGATTGCTATAATGATGCAAACCACGGAAAAAATTACCTCATCCTTCCCTCCGCGAATCCCCACAAAATAGGGCCCATTGTTTAAATCAGCACACTCACACATATATTATAATACATACTCTTTCCTTGATTCAATATTTCCTATGTTAACTTTAAACAAAACTAGTTTCACCCTTCATATTTAGTAGGAAGCAAAAAGATAATACAAACTATGTTAGATTTAAACAACCTACTTTTATCTGTAGAGCCAATATTCTTAACCATTTCATGTTAATCAAATCAAATTGCAGTATGGCTTCACATCAATACAATAAAATCAAGATAAAACATCAATCGTTTAGAAATGTAGAAGAATATAAAGTTCATCTACTGAATGTACATGATCCTGGTGATTATTACCGTAACAATGGAAAGGGTTTACATTTTCAGTTCCGGCGCGTGCTGATAGACATTCGGGGAGATTTAGAAAACTCTTTAAAAATATGATTAGTATAGTACTGGTACAAAGTTTTAAGGATGAATAGAACGATTTGGTTTTCCTTTGTGCATGATTTCCAGTTGGTTTCGTTCAGATAATCACTAATCGGAGTAAGGTATGCATTATAGTGATAAACAGTATGTCCAAGGTTGACCCCTTGTATGTGCTTAAACAGAAATAATGAAACATCCTAAGCCTAACAATTTTTTTGCAGTTGTTGTCTGAAGCTTAAACGTTGTGCGAACTTTTTCTTGAACAAACAAATATGCGTCTCTCTAAGTCAAAGAAACCAAAACACCACCTCATAATCAATGTCACAAACACCTCAATCAGACCTTCATGAACTCCTGTATATAACCACTAAACCACATAGTTTCAAACAAAATCCTAATAGAGTACAAGCACCTTCAAGACGGTATAAACCAGGTCGACAATTAATATCTGATGAAGTAAAATATCTTCAAACTAAAAAATTAAATTTTGATACGCCAACATATACGTCAGTTGCAGCACCTCCAAGTCTTTTGCCGGCTAAGCATTATTGTGATATTACTGGATTAGAAGGAAGGTATAAAAGTCCTTCTAATCAACTTCGATTTCATAATGTTGAAATATATCAAGAAGTGATTAAAAATATTCCTCAAGGTGCGGACCAAGAATATTTAGAATTAAGAGGTGCTAATGTGATATTAAAGTAGTAGTTGTGTTTGCTCTATGTATATATTTAGAAGTACATTTTTCTCATCTTGTCCATCTATCCACTATTTTCTTTATATTTTTATCGAATGTAGGAGTAGACAACACAACATCGTCATTTTCTTCTTTTGTTTCTTCGGTTATTTTACTAAATGGATTAAATATTGTTCGTAAATAACATTTATGAATATCTAAAAACAATTGACGTAATATTCGTTGATCCTGAAGAGCAAAGCTTTGATCGAGCCCAACAATTATCTTTAATCCATTAGTAGTTTCATACCCATATACCATAACTTGATCTTGAATAAACAATAAGACGGCATTAATAGTATTCTGTGGCTGTGAAGATTGTCTTAACATCAATGAATCGGGGGAGGCAAAGATATCTAATGCCATATGACTCAAGAAATTATACTTCAAGAATTTGTTGGCATTCTCGTTTGTATTTGGCAATGTATCGTCAACCCCAAATGATTGAATATAAAGTGGTGTATCAGACCGAGAAATAATAGATACAAACTGAATTGGATTAAAAGGAGCCTTTATGGGAGGGGTGGATGAGACTTTCGTTGAAGAAGTTTGTTTCACTGGCGCTGTATTGGATGGTACTGGAGATGATGTTGCCATTTTTATGGAATTTACTGTTAAGTGTGTTTCTTAAGGTTAACATAAGCTTTAGTTTATTTGAACGCACTAAGAAAAAAGTAGCAAAAAAATGACTACACATACAAGACAGCCTTAAGGAATCAAAAACAACAATCCCACCAGCCTTATAGAAAGTTATCTGAATATTGGTAGGCGGGTTCCACTACCATTACAACCATTACATCTAATGTCATTTTCTACTTGTTTGTATCTCAAGTCTATATATATTATTTTCCATATTAATGGCTAAATGGGTTGCGGTTATATATTAAAGATGTTGCAAAACATTATGCCAGAGGTTCATTCACTTTCGAAATATGTCTTTCCATTTACTAAATATCATACATACATCATGCACATGGTCGAAGATCCTACCTTGTATAAGTGAAACATAATCCAGTTGCAGTCTTAAGGAGACTCTGTAATCAGAACCGCCCAAGATATTAAGCAACTCTCAATGTTTTCAGACTTGGTGAGTGTGTACTTCTACAGTATATCTATATACGTTACCCTGTTCGTTTAGAAGTATCTGTAAAATATTTGTAATTAGAAGAAGTATTTCAAGTTGCAACAAGATTTCTCTAACATTCTATGAAAAAATTGCAAAAAAGAATCTATTTTTAGATTGCGAGCCCAATAACCTGACTTTTAGCCACATCGTATAGAACACGGTTTGTACACTTTGTATTGTATAATGCCAGCCCACAGTATCCTATCACTTCTATATTTACACTAAAAGGAGCGTTGCTGAATGTAGATGCAGAAAATTGTTATCTCAAACGTGGGTCAAACACGCAATTTTAATGTAGCCTATTGTTTTCAGCGCGACAACAATTTCATTTATGCGGAGGGGATTATATATTAGTTGCTGTCTCAACAAACTAACACTAAACCTTCGAATAAACCGCGGTGTGACATTTACAGGCATTACTGAACTAAACAAACTTTCTTTGATCTCTTGACCCAAACAAGGCTTATCATTTGGCTATTAAATATGAAAATTTTTTAATTGGATTTTTCCTTATTTTTTTTTTCTTGAGTCAAAAAAAAAGAGTGAAACTTGTTTATCCCTCTTTTTATTTTTACTTTACTTTATTCTAACTTTAAAGAAAACTATTTTGGTGTACTTTCTTTTAAGAATTATTTCATATTTGTTGAACTGTTGAAACTTTATTTCCATCGTTTTAAATTTACATTCTTTATAGAAAAGCTAACCCCAATCCGTTCCCTCAGACCACCATAGCACCCAGCCCCTTAAATATTGCCCTAGATTTTTTTTTGCCCCGAGGAATATTTTTAAATACACAAGCTAATAAACTATCAACATGGCAATTTTTAGAGGTAAAAGTGAGAAAAAAGCCCCAAGAAAAGCTGGTCAAATAGATGTTAAGATATCATCTAGAGATGCTGAGAACTTTAAAGTACATACAGCTAATGTTCATGATCCAATTTTAACCGCAGTTAATGAAGATCAACCATTTGAACAAGCCGCAAGACATGATAATAGAAGACCATCATATTTAAGTCAAGATTCTGGGAATTTAAAAGATATTTTTGGAAATCCAATTAGACAAACAGATATGTCTAATCCTACTAGAGAAAGAAATGAACGTCCTTTGGATACAATTAGAGGATTTGAATATGCAATTACTGGCGATGTGGGATATCGTGATCAATTAGAATCTCAAAGATTAGGTTGGGGATTTCATGAAGATTTTCCATATTATAATTTAGCTAATAGTGGTACAAGCAGATCAGCAGCGGTGGCAGGAGGAAGTGGGAATGATTTTTCTAGACCAGTCATTAATTTTGATCAACCAGTTTATCAAACTGGTAATTATAGTGCTAGTAGTTTACAAGGAGATAGTAAAAAAGCAAAGAAAAAGAGAGGATTATTCGGAAGAAAGAAATAGAATTGATGTTACTTCTAGGTTTATTATTATACATTCACTAAATAGGTTTGCCTTCTTTAATTGTTTTATTATACGAGTTTGATTTTTTTTGTGGCTATGGTGTAGGGAAATGTTTTGTGTAGTTTGCGTTAAATTACTTGCAGGTACGACCCGATTGTTTTTTTTTTGTGCTTCGATTTTGTGAGTGATTCATGAGATCTGGAAATGTGTAGTTTACCTGAAACAAGAGAGAAAATGCCACACATTGACTGATTACTAGTAGGTTTGAATAGATATGTTCTCCATTATGACCCCACCCTCGCTGGTTTTATCCGCAGATCTTTATTAAGATCAAACCTCTTTTTTGCAGTAGATTTCTGGTGAGTACCTCCAGATCGAACTAGATTACACAGAGAATGTTGTCAACATTTATTTGAGTATTGTTTAATTATTTTTATTTTCTCGTTTAACTACTATTAGGAACTACTTAATTATTATACACAAGTTAGAGGATTCTCACCAAAAATAACTAGGCGTTTTACGAAGAAAATTTGTCATTGTTTACACAGAGCAATCTTGACATATATTATTTAATTGTTTCTCAAGGAGACCATAAATTGTTTTTCTATGTTTCATTGTTTTATAATGGCTTCATAATCTCATCGTATAACATCTTCTTTAATTCTTCTACTGTCAATTCATCTTTTCTCTTATCAAAATCAAAGAAATCTTCCGGGATTTTTTCACTTATTGGCTCATCATTTGGATCATGATATAACTTTAAATATGGATGTTTTAAAGCATCATCAACAGTTATTCTTTTCCCTGGGTTGAAGATAAGTAAATTTTCCAATAAATCAAGTGCAAGGGGGTTAATATCTGGATTATTAAATAATACTTGAAATGGAACTTTTTTACAAAACGGTAAAGATCTAATATATTCCCTAGCTCGTTTTGATTTTATATTGTAATAATCTTCCATATTTGGTGTTCCTAAAACTTCCATAATTAACCATAATTGATTATGATAATCCCTTCCTGGGAATAAAGGTTTACCAGTTAACATTTCTGCCAATATACAACCAACCGACCAAACATCAATTGCGGTAGTATATTCTTGGAAAGTTAACATTATTTCAGGTGCTCGATACCACCTTGTGGCCACATATTCTGTCATAAATCCAAAATTATCTTCCAGAGATGCAATTGATCTAGCTAATCCAAAATCACAAATTTTTAAATCACAATTTGAATTTAATAATAAATTCAGAGGTTTTAAATCTCGATGAAGAACATTGGCTGAATGCATAGCTTTTAAAGCTCTTAATGTTTGATATATGAAATATTGAATATGATCATCGGTTAATTTTTGAGTCCTAATGACTCGATGTAAATCAGTTTCCATAAGTTCTTGAATAAGATATATTTCATTGAAAGTTTCATAACTTGCCGGTCGTTGAATTGCTAATATACTTATAATATTTTCATGATTAAAATGTTTTAATAATTTCAATTCTCGAAGAGTTCGAAGACAAAGCATACTTCTTTCAAATGGTTCAATTTTCTTAATGGCGACTTTTTGATTAGAAGGTTTATGAATTGCGGAACATACAATACCATATGCACCTTCACCTACTATTTCAATAATTTGATAGTGATCTGAAACATTAAATGAAACTTGACGGGGGGCAGGTTGCTGTTCTTGTTGTACTACTTGATTCATGGTGTAGCAGTATTTGGTCTGGTTGTTTGTTTTTGTTAAGTGATTGACAAAAGGTGGGAGGGGTGTGTTTCAACTAAGTGATACGCCTATACAAGTTGGTATCAGAGAGATATGTAAGCTCTTTTATGTAAGTTGTAACTACAAAAAATATTAGAAAATGTATCAAGTCGAAATTTTATATGAGACAAACACAAAAAAAAAATATAATACAAAATTTTTTTTCAAACCAATATGGCGCAGCCGAGTTTTAAAAATGTTTCTCAACACAAGAAATTTTTTCTGATTTATTTAAATGTTTCACAATTGCTCGATTCACAAAGTATCAACTTAACAATCAACTTAGTTATATATTATTACTTGAACTAAATATCGGGAAATATATAGATTATCCCCTTCTACTTATCGAATCTAGACCTTTAATTAGTAAGTCACGTGAGCATTGTTTCAGGTAAGAATGCTGCAAAAATTAGATTCTTTGTTAAAACAATATAGAACAATGACATAAATACGTGGCCCAAAACATAATGCTCGCAAAATCTGAAACATTAAACTTGATTGTATAGCATGTGCAAAACACGAACATAACTATTATTGATGCTTTGCCTAATTAGGAATGTGGTTTTATACAAAATTCTCAAGTCCCCCGCCCCACCCCCTCTTAGCTCACTCAGTTTTTGCTAATTGTCTTGATCTGTCAAAATATAAATTTGGATGATTAATATGTAAGCCTTCCATTTTAGTACCTGTAGTAGCCAATTGTTTCTTATGAGTATATTCAAATACTCTTGTACAAGCAATTGTATAATCCCGTTTATTTACATCATCAATAACACTATTTAATTCTTGTTGATCAGATATACCTAATTCTTGTAAATTATTAACAAGTGAATCCAAGGAGAAATCTCGATATGGACATCCATGCGAATCACCCTTACCTGGTTTTGGTTTAGATAAAATAATACCACAATCCCAAGGTTTATAATTAATTCGGGCCCCTTCTAATCCATATTGATGTCTAATATTATATTTATATTCTTTATTAAATTTTTCTTGAGAAATTGTTCCGGATTTAGTAAATTGGTGTGACCAATATTTTAATGCTTCATCGACATTTAACCCTATACCTTTAAGAAATAATCCAAATTGTTGTCTTGAATTATATTTCAAGTGCGAATTTGCAACTAAACTATTTTGTAAATGTTTACCACACAAGGGGAAATGTTGCGTGATTTTTTCTGTGGACACTGATTGAGCATTAATATCAGAAGTTAAACTAGGATCTGAAATTTGTTCGTATTGAATATTTGCGAAATTTTTAGACATATTATTTAACAAGGGTAAAATCCTATCATCTTCTTCTAATCTGGGGATAACATGGAAAGTTTGTAAAAGAATTTGATTTAAATTTTCTTGAAATTCAATAGATAATAAATTTAATTGTAAACTTGAAGGTAAATAACCATATCCATTACTTAAAAAAATTGATCTTGACCCAACTAAGTTCCCACATTTTTCAAATGGTAATTTTATAAAATTTTCTTTAGTTAGAATATGTTGTCTTAATTGTTCGTTGTTTAAATTTTCTCCCTCAACTAATAAATTATTCTTTATTGTTAATCCACATGCGGCGAATAATTGGTCAAATACTTGTTGCTTTTCCTGAGGAGTGATATAATTCCAAGATAATCTATCATTATATAACTCAATAAATTCTTGTTGTTCCTTTGGTTGTAATAAATTATATCTAACTTTAAATAAAGTAGTTTCATTCTTGATAAACTTTTTCCGTAATTCCTCACTACGACAAAATACTAATCTAAGAATATAATGACTATAATGATCTTTAATTCTTTCCTGGTTAATATTATCACCCAGGGGACTCAATGGTAAATATTTCAATAATAAAGGCTTTATAGAAGTTTCAATCTCTTTTAAAGATTTAGATCTAGCTTGACATGATTCAATTTCAATAAGAATCTTTAATCTATCAATAGCCCAAGTTTCAAATTGTTCAAGAGTAATTTCATTCATAGGTGGGATATCATAGAATGAAAGACGAGACTTGTAAAGTGAAGGAGAGCTAGAAGGCGACTTATCATCTTCAAAGTTTCTCCGACCTGCGGTTCTTCTCTTGACTTGTCTGAACATGATGTGGGTCTTTAAAGAAAGACTTTGGATGTATTTTGAAAAAAAAAGACGCGTCTATTTTGTTTTTGCTTTGGTGTGAATGCGCGCACCAGCATCCTCTCTCTACAAGGGATTTAGCTAATACATATAATCTAGCCATCGACCACTTCTACTAGAGTTATGCTGACCAAGGAAGTTCACCTTAGGGTCATAGGCAAATATAAATCACGTACTAGCCCCTAAAGTTCTTGGTTTATTCTATTGCTTTCGGTTGGTAGCGCGTGTGTTGATTTCTACTGTTAGAATTTGTTCTTTGTTTCCTAATGGAAAAAGGCAACTTAGTATATCACAAGAGAAATAAGATTTTCTGAGTAGCCACTTTGATTTATATCTTCTGGACCAATGCTCTATATTTGTCATGTTGAAACATTCTTGAGCTTGTACCCTTTGGATTTCTCTAAGAATAACCTATCTCTCTGGCAGCAAGCTGACTTTTTTTCAGTCTTGCTACTGTGACTCGTCGCGAAGGAGAGCGAAAAAAAGGAAGGTATAAATTTCAGTGAACAAAATTTCAAACAAACTAGTTTTCCCTTAAACACGCAGTCCAACCAATCAATCAATCATGGCTGAGGTTAAAATCGATTCTACGTTGTTCCATAAACGATTATCATTACTTCAGAAAAACTTAGTCTCTGAAAATATCACTCAGGCTTTAATTATAGTTGGTGCAAGAGAAGATGAAAATACCTACAAGAAATCCACGGTATTACAAACTTGGTTATTAGGTTATGAATTTGTTCATACTGGTATATACATTACTAAAGACAAGTGTGTGTTTTTAACTTCTGAAGGTAAGACCAAATATTTAAAGGGATTGACTGCCAAGCCCGGTGCTAATTCAAGTGAGGTTGACTTATGGATTAGAACTAAAGATGCCGATAAGAATACACAATTATTTGTTGATTTGGTTAATCAATTGAAGGAGAATGGCGGTACTTATGGGTCAGTGGCAAAAGACAAATATAAAGGTAAATTTGTTGAAGAATGGCAAGAAGTTGTTTCTGGTAGTGGTGAAAAATTAACTCAAGTTGATTTAGCAGGGTTGCTTTCTAAATGTATGGAAGTCAAGGACTCAGAAGAGTTTAACAATACTAAAATCGCTTCCAATGCTTCTGTGGTTATGATGGATACATTTGCTAACGAAATGATGGTAGTTGTTGATGAAGAGAAAAAAATCACCAATTCTCAAATTTCTGATCAAATTGAAGATAAAATTGAAAATAATAAATGGTACCTTAAATCTAAATTAGGTAAAAGTTTATTACAACCAATTCGAGAATTTGATCCTGAATTTCTTGAATGGTGTTATTCTCCAATTGTTCAAAGTGGTGGTGAATATGATTTAAAACCAAGTGCAGTTTCGACTGAAGCTATGTTAATTGGTGATGGGGTTATTCTTGCTTCAATTGGGTTAAGATATAAATCTTACTGTTCCAACGTAGCCAGAACTTTCCTTATTGATCCAACTAGTGAAATTGAAGCAAATTATGATTTTTTATTAAAATTACAAAATCATGTTACTTCAACTTTATTAAAAGATGGTGTCCAAGCAAATAAATTATATCAAGGAGCGATTGATTTTATTAAACAAGAAAAACCTGATTTGGTTAATTTTTTCCCTAAAAATGTTGGCTGGTTGTTAGGTATAGAATTTAGAGATTCTACATTTATTTTAAATGGTAAAAATGAAAGAAGTTTAGTTAATGGACAAATTATTTCCTTAACTCTTGGATTTCACAATTTGGTAAATTCAAGTGCGAAAGCAGGAAAGAAAAATTATTCCTTGTTATTAACTGATACATTTAAAGTTAGTGAATCAGAACCAATTTTATTAACAAATTATCCAAAATCTAAATCAGAAATTTCCTTTTATTTCAAGGATGAAAATGAAGATAAAAAAGTTAAATCTCAAACCAGAGTTAAAAAGAATGAAGAAATTAATTCTAATATTCTTAAGTCAAAATTAAGACACGAAACAAATGAAGTTGATGATTCATCAAATACTGAAAAAATTAAACAAGGAATTCAAACTAAATTACATGAAAAAAGATTACAAGAAGGATTAGCTAGATTTTCCAAAGCTGACGCTACAGATTCGGGTGATTTTAAACCTGTTTTCAAGAAATATGAATCATATATTCGTGAATCACAAATTCCCGCCAATGTTCGTGATTTAAGAATTCATATTGATATCAAAAATCAAACAATTATTTTGCCAATTCAAGGTAGGCCTGTTCCATTCCATATTAATTCATACAAAAGTGGATCTCAAAATGAAGAAGGAGATTTTACTTATTTAAGATTGAATTTTAATTCCCCAGGTGCTGGTGGGAATGTTAGTAAAAGAACAGAATTACCTTATGAAGATTCAAATGATAATAGTTTTCTTCGATCAATTACTCTAAGATCAAGAGATCGTCAAAGAATGATTGATGTATATAAAGCAATTCAAGATATGAAGAAAGAAAGTGTTAAGCGAGAACTGGAAAAGAAACAAATGGCTGATGTTGTTACTCAAGCTAATTTAATTGAATTGAAAGGAACGAGAATGAAAAAATTAGATCAAGTATTTATAAGACCAACTCCAGATACCAAGAAATTAGGTGGTGTTTTACAAGTTCATGAAAATGGGTTAAGATATCAATCGACTTTTAAATCTGATCAAAAAGTTGATATTTTATTTTCAAATATTAAACATTTATTCTTCCAACCTTGTAAAGATGAATTAATTGTAATTATTCATTGTCATTTGAAAAACCCAATTATGATTGGTAAAAAGAAGACATTTGATGTTCAATTTTACCGGGAAGCAAGTGATATGGCATTTGACGAAACTGGAGGAAGAAAGAGAAGATATAGATATGGAGATGAAGATGAATTACAACAAGAACAAGAAGAAAGAAGAAGAAAAAACCTTTTGGATAAAGAATTTAAAACATTTGCTGAACTAATTGCTGATCTGTCCCATGGATTAATTGATTTAGATATTCCGTTTAGAGAATTGGGATTCCAAGGGGTACCATTTAGATCTTCAGTATTTTGTATGCCTACTCGTGATTGTTTAGTTCAATTGGTTGATCCTCCATACCTTGTTGTTACTTTGGAAGAAATCGAAATTGCTCATTTAGAACGTGTTCAATTTGGATTGAAAAATTTCGATTTAGTATTTGTTTTTAAAGATTTTAATAAACCAGTGGTTCATGTCAATACAATTCCTATGGAATTATTAGAAGATGTTAAATCTTGGCTTACTGACGTTGATATTCCTATTAGTGAAGGTCAAATGAATTTGAATTGGGCCACAATTATGAAGACAGTTTTAGCTGATCCTTATCAATTCTTTGTGGATGGAGGTTGGTCTTTCTTAACTGGAGAAGGTGAATCTGGTGATGAAGATGAAGAATCCGAAGAATCTGAATTTGAAGTTAGTGATGAAGATCCTCAAGATGAAGATGAAGAAGAACAAGAAAGTGAAGCTAGTGACGATTATTCTGGATCTGGAAGCGACAGTGAAGGTTCCTTTGATGAAGAAAGTGAAGACGGTGAAGATTGGGATGAAATGGAAAAGAAAGCCGCCAGAGAAGATAAGAGATTTAGGGATTAGCCCGCAAACTTATAACTGTATAAATATTGTATCGAAATAAATAAATAGTTTTACGATAAATCTATTGATTTCCACATATCTTTAAAATTCCACCATGAAGCACCACAACCACAAACACCAACCCAAAATGGAGTTAAACAACCCTCTCTTAAAGACCAATGAGCCACCAAGGGAACTTGAATAACTTGTTTAAACAAACTAATCTTCCAATTAGAATCACGTTTACTTGTAGGAGTTCTTCTAATCAATTCTATAATTTCAACAACTAAATATGCACCCCAAATTCTGCTACACCAAATATAAGTTTCAAATGACCACCAATCATTATCCGAGGTCCCGATCCAATTATGGTCGGTAATCCAACCGGCATTTTCAAGTAATTCCAATACAAGACAATTCAAAGATTGTATAAAGTTAACCAATCGGTCTGATTTAGGAGTACTATTTGTTGGATCCATATATGCCTGGAATTCATCGATTATCCACGGTGCGTATTTTATGGACTCGGTTAATCTATTGAAAATTCTAATATCTGACAAATATGAACTTATGGCTTTGAAATGAACCGCTAATTGAGACTTAGTCTTGTCGTCGCATACCGGTGGAGGTTGACTAAATATTTGACTAACAAACTTGTTGTTACTTTGACCTAATTCCACACCAAACTGGGCCCGACTTATTTTCAATATAATTTGAAGTAAATTATATTTTTGTTTCTTTAACCAAAATATAATCTTGGGTTTATTATTAAGGGTCGCTGAAACTAAAAGTGTAAAATAACATATGAAATATAAATTAGTATCAACTGTTGAAGATTTACTTAATACTTTATCATTGATTTCTTGATAGAATTTCCTACTGAATATAGATTTCTTTAATAATGCTTGTAATTGTAATAATGTAGTAATTGGTAAACTAGTAATTCTAGCTTGTCTAGAACCTGATACTGATTGCCCTTTCATGGATATTATAGGCGATATAGCTTGAATACTCATATTATGACCTTTTGAAATAATTCAATCGTGTGTTATTGGATAGAAATTCAACGTTTTTTTATACTTTTTTTTGGTGGGGCTGATGTTGGGGTAAATTTCTTTTGGTCATTTTTTCCCGAGGGTAATCAAGCAAAATCTTTATCGAATGTCAAAAAAGTAAGTCAATCCTCGGAGTTCAGATGGCAAGTAATCACGTGCAAAAATCGGAGGGTCCCCAGTAATGGAAAAAAAATCCAGCGAATGTAGACTTCCTAATTTGGAAAGGCGCTTCACTTTATAAAGCATGACACTTGAGAATAATTACAGATGGGGTCAGATTATTCCGTATATAATTCCGTTTTATTTCAGTTTCTAGATTCGTCAGGTAATTTAATTCCCTAGTTAGTTTAGTTTGATACAAGTGCACCCCGCATTGTAGCAGTGGAGAATGATACCACTTTTTCCCACAAGTTGGAACAGTAGGTTATTAGACAAAAACGACACTGATCCGATTACGATTGGAACAGATATATTGATTCTTAGTTCAGGTAGAAGATATATTTGATATCATTAACCTTATATCTAACGTATCTACACATTATGTGTACATGGACTAATTCTGCCCTTTTGATTAATATATCCCTATACTTTGAGAAAGATGATATGAGATAACGGTTAGGCTTAGAAATTTCCATACCTTACATCTAGCCGAATCAAGACAAATTTTCAATTCGATATTTTTTTAAGTTGATGGATTATGGTGTAGATTTCATTATCAAAAATAAAGTGCCGCAAATCTTTGAAAAGATTGGTTATTGTTTCTATTTGATTAAGAAATTACGATAGCAACATCTAGGAGAGATCTAAAACAAATAATTGGGCCACTTTCTTTGCAATATCGCTTATCATATTCTTAACTTGCGTCAAACTGTTCACGCATCCATAGTTTGCCAGGTCGCCCTAGGAAAACAAAAAAACTGTCAGGTGATAGAATTCTTGATAAGTATCTGATTAGTACTTTAAATCTGGCTAAAACACAATATTTCTAGAAGGTTCAAGGTTACATTTTCTAGATCTGCCATCACGAGAGTATTTATGTTTCGTTTCTAGAATAATTATCTTTAGTTAGAATTTGAAAACCATGCAAGTTAAGGTGACGCGTTTTAGTTACTTGATTCCAAGAAAAACATTGTTATCAATAAAATCAATTTTCCACGCGGTTCTAGATAATGGAGCTTCCTAATACCGTGTTAAAACTCGTGTGACCACATTTATTGTTCTATTGTTGTTAATTTAAGCCATCCCCACAAAGGTACAAAAGCTTTAGTTATAAATGCACCACAAAGGTTTTTCATGAATTAACTACTGCATACTAATCTCAAATGACACATTTAGCATAAAATTAAATTTTAAGTAAAGAAACTCAGATACTTGGCTTATTTTATATGATTTTATTTTTAAGTAAAAGTTGAATGAAGTATAAGTAAGTATAAACGATTAATTAGAAATAGCATTCCGTAAGTCTTTCAGACTCATCATATGGGTTCAAATCTATCTTTCGTCAGTACTGATTTGAGAATATCCGTGTACTGGGTCTTTAAAGAAAATTTAATGAATTTGAACTAGCTTTTAGAGTCGTTAAATCAAGGGTATGTCTGACAATTTTCCTGTTCCTAAAAGAGAAGAAATATTTTACTGTACAAAAAAACTTTTCTTATTGTTTTCCTCAACAAATTTCATGATTTTAGAGATCCTTTTTTTTTGCTTAACATCACCTTAGGGTACATGAAATGCAAAAAAAGAAAGCTTCTCTTTATTTAAAATAAACCAAATCTGGATGATGAGAGAGAGCTGGTGTTTGCTTGAATCTTTGGGTTCCAAGATTATGAAAAGCGTACCAGGTAAATTGTTAGCAAGAAAATGTTTGGCTTCTATTATTTCAACTTCCTGACAATAAATTTATTTTTTAATGCGCCTCAAATATTTTTCATTCCCCTTTGTGCTGCAGCTACTCCCTTTTAGCCAAGAATTCCCATTCTGTTTTGGGCTGATCCTTACAGGCCCTTTTTGGTCATTGGATGTATAAAGCCCTGTTTGTGCTTCCTTTTTCAACTATTTCTAGCCTTTATTTCTTCACTAAACTCGTCTTCTTCCTTTCAAGAGTTATTCATATCTATTCATTCCATCATTATAATTTTTTTTGGACTTTTACGGTAGCTGAGTTCTCTGGCGTGACCTATTTCTATTTATAGCTGTTCAAATTTAAGGTTTGAACCGTTGCATTGCATTGAACCCTGTTGCATCCTGTTTCAGCCTATTTAACCGATATCAGGCGATACACAGAACATTCTATTTTAAAAAGTCGTTGTTGCAAAAGAAACATCTTCAAAAGCTGAGCCATCACAGACCCCACACGGCCGAGTACTTAAACAAAGGAATTTCCGCAGGAACCCCTTCAACACGCACAAATATTAAAACATCGCACGACAACATCAATCACATTAAGGTCACAAGAATAATACCCTCATTTTTTACATTTTTCTAAGTTACCATGGTTAAACTACAGGCAGCACCGAATAAACGAATTCTCATAATAGACTATTTCAAACATGTTGTTGCTCTACTATTCCTGAGAAAGAAAAATTTACAGCTAACTATGGTTGCTGGTTTATTATTCTTGGTTAGTTTCACAATTATAAGTTCATCTCGAGAGACTCTACTAAGATTTACACCACAAGGAGATTATTTCGATAGATTAGCGACTGACCTTTATCGTCGAGATGATTTGTCTGAATCTGAACGAAATTTCGATATTAAAATTGAAAATTCATTTAAAAAGAAAATAAAAAACGATTTAGAAGCTAAATTCTGGTTAGCTGATACTTCGATAGAACCTCATGCTCAAATCAACATACCCGAGTATTATAATCCCTACCATAAACAACCACATCAAGACAAACCTTTACTTCAACCATTTGACCCAAGATTCACCTTGGGATTGTATTATTATTATATGAAAGAGGAAATTAAAAAGAACCCTCATGCATCTCAGATTGATATTCCATTTAATTGGTATGATTGGATGGATATGTCTGAATTAAATAAATACCTTTTGGCACCAAGACATCAAAAGCCAAATTGTGCGATATTGGATTCTGATGATGATGCGCATAAAATTGAAGAACGAAAGAAGAAAGTAGCATTGAGCAAATTATCAGAGGATGATAAGAAAAGGTTGTTTGCAGATTTCGAAAGGTTTCAAGAAGAGAGGATTGCAGAACAGAGAAGAATTGAAGACGAGCGCAAAAAGGATGAAGAGAAAAGACAGAGAGAAGAAAGAGAACGGAGAAAGAAAGCTCAGTTGGAAGAAGAAGAGAGGCAAAAAAAGGCAGAGGCAGAGGAACGGAATAGGAAAAACTTGGTAAAATTAAAACAATTGCAAGAAGCTAAGGAGAAGGCTAATAGGGAAGGAAAGCAAGAAGATGGAACCAAACATATCCAGTCGGAGAAAGACAAAGAACAGTTGCAAAAACAGCAAGAAAATGCAGGTTCTGAAAAAAATTCAGACGATAATAAAGACAAAACCTTGCAAAATGCTGTCCAGAAGGAAGCCTCTGCGCAAATTTCTCCACAAGCTGGCCAAAAAGGTGAACAGATCGTACTTAATAAACTTGGTAAGAGAAGTGACGATCTTCACAGTTTTGGCAAACGTGATGATGACTTGCATAGTTTCGGTAAACGAGACGATAATTTTGAACTTTTATTTCCAGTAACTCGAGATAGACTCGTTCCGACAGTAGAAACCTTCTGTGTTAACGATATTCAATTGCCTTATAACCATGATGATGGTCACAAGGTTCACCCTGGATTTAATGCATTTTTACCTGCGGGTAAAACTACTCAACAAAAGGCAAAACTTGCTGGAAGATCATACATGTATTCATTTGCTCCTCCACCAAGTCTGTTGTTGTTCCTAACCAAAGAAGGTTCATATTCCGTTGGAATCAAATCAAATGCTAAGCTTTTAAATAATGGTATTCCAGAGTCATACATCCAAGAACAAAGAAATACCAAGTTAAACGTTCTTGCTGAATATTATAAGTTGAAAAGGCAACGTGCTCCTGATACCCATAAAGTCATTAATGATTATGAAATCCATATTCCAGAAGATAGTTTTAAGTTCAATGCCGAAGCGATTATTATGGGATATCAAAGAAGGCTAAATAGAGGACAAGTATTAACACTTAAGGAACAAAAATATTTCGAAAGTTTGAAATATTCTGTACATAAAGTTCAAACTGATGGTCCTACTAAATACTTGGAAGAATCGAGATTATTAAACACGGCATTAGGTGATCATTATGATTGGAGATTCTTTTCCGGTGTTATGTATGGTACGACCGAATTGGAATTGACATTACACCGAATGATTAGAACATGGTTATCTTTTACACGTAAAACCGGTATCACCACTTGGATTGCCCATGGATCTCTTTTATCATGGTATTGGAATGGGTTGGCGTTCCCCTGGGATAATGACATTGATGTTCAAGTACCTATAATGGATCTCCATAAGTTATCTCTTGAATATAATCAAACATTAGTGGTGGAAGATCCTGAAGATGGTTTTGGGAGATATTTCCTTGACTGTGGTACTTTCCTCACTCAACGTGAAAAGGGTAATGGACAAAACAATATCGATGCTAGATTTATTGATGTTGACACAGGATTATATATTGATATTACTGCATTGGCCGTATCAAATACTGAGCCCCCAAAAGATTATGAAGAAATGTTACCTTCGACATTTAAAAAGAATGATCAAGATTATACATTTCAAAATTCATTATTACAGCTTTACAACTGTCGTAATAACCATTTTTCATCATATGAAGAACTTTCTCCCTTGATTAAAACTTCAGTTGAAGGGGAAATTGGATATGTTCCTCAACGTTATACTTCTATCCTTCAGCGTGAGTATCCTACTGGATTGAGTAGTTATCGATTCTTGGGCCATATTTTCGTTCCTAGGTTACGATTATGGGTTAAGGAAGAAGATTTGTTTTATTTCCTTAGAGACAGAACCAAATGGAATAGATATCATAGTTATAATGAACTAGCAGGTGAAGATCCGGATCATACTCCATTCTTGGATTTCTCGTATTATATGACCGAAGAAGAAATACTGAAATTGAATAGAGATAGGTCGGAGGGTTACAAGAGTCTTCAACAACGTTCATTCCCTTATTTGAATGGCGAAGAAGTTCAACGAGTAATTAGAATGAGTGATAAAGATCTTCAAGATTTCCTTCGAAAGGATGAAGTTTTAATTCAATATTTGAAATGTCGAACATTTACTAGTTTCCATGAACAAGAAATTATGAGATTATCATTTACTAAATCGACTGCTAGTTTAATGGCTAGTCTGCCTGATTTCCCACCTATTAAATATGAACCATTTGCATATAGGTTGAAGAATGATATGGATACGTATGATGAAAGGATATCTAGATCCCTTGCCTTAGAAGCAGCATATAAACTAGGCGACATGAGAGTTTCTAGTAGAGTTCAAGAAGATATTTTTGAGTATATATAGCCTTGTTTATAGATTTTACGGAATTTAATAGATTAATTTTACTAACAATTCTAAAGTCTCTTTCTTTAAGGAATAAATCTACTAATTTTATAATCCATACTTTTTTATTAATATCTAAAAACCAGTTCTATTTAAAAATCCAAGCTTGAGTTGATCTCTCTAATCTTGAGCAGCATTGGTAGCTTCAGAAATTCTAGCTTGAGCAACCAAGTTAGCAGGAGCATCCATTCTTGGTAACATGACTTCAACCATACGAAGTTTGTTTGGAATAGCAAAAGCTCTATCATTGAACAACTTGTTCAATTCACCAACAGTACTGATTCTTAAAGTTTCGTAATCCTTAGCATTGAATAATGGTAATAATTGTAAGTTGTTCCATGGTTGGATATCATTATAGGAAGCGGTTTCACCGTGAATCAATCTTTCAATGGTGTAACCGTCATTGTTCAATACATACAAGTAAGTGTTGTTACATTCCCATTTACATAAAGTGGAGATTTCTTGGACAGTTAATTGTAAAGAACCATCACCAATAAATAAGATAACTCTCTTCTTTGGGTCAATCTCTTGAGCAGCCATAGCAGCACCAACACAAGCACCAACTGTGAAACCAATGGAACCCCATAAAACTTGGGAAATGCCAACGGTGTTGTTTGGGAATTTAGATTGAACAATACCAAAGGCAGAAGTACCGGTTTCAGTAACAATGATATCACCTTCTCTAAACCAAGAAGAAACCTTGGTCCATAAGTATTCTTGAGTCAATTTAGTGGCTGGAGGAGCTGGGGAGGCAATCAATTTGACAGAAGGAACTGGAGCTGGTAAATATGTTGGATTAATGGCTTGCTTAACTGTCTTTAATAAAGCTTGTAAAGCTTCCTTCATTTGAACACCTGGGAAAGTGGCTTGTCTAATCTTGGTATAATCAGAATGAAATTCAATAATATTCTTGGTCTTGTAAGAATAAGAGAATGAACCAGTGTTAAAATCAGATAAAAGTGCACCAATAGATAAAACTAAATCAGCAGTTTCAACAGCATGTTTAACTTCAGGGTTAGATAAAGTTCCAACATAAACCCCACCGAATCTTGAATGATCTTCATTAACACCAGATTTACCCATTGGGGTAGTGAAAACTGGGAATTGAGTAGTATCAACCAATTGTTCAACTTCGAGCTTACAATCGTGTCTGGAAGCACAAGCATCAACTAAAATAACTGGATTGGTAGCTTGGTAAATTAATTGTTTAACAGTGTCAATGACTTCTTGTTGAGCTTCTGGATCATTTGGTTTCAAAGATAAGTCGATTGGAGTGTCCAATAATGAAGCTGGAACTTTCAAGTCAACCAAGTTGGCTGGTAAACCAACATAGACAGGACGTTGATAAACATAAGCTTCTCTGATACACCTATCAATTTCCCCTGGAGCACTATGAATATCACTAATAAAAGCAGTGGTTTGAGAAATGTTGTTTGACATTCTGTGGAAAACAGTGAAATCACCATTACCTAAAGTATGATGTAATAATAATTGTTTAGCTTGGGAAGCAATAGATGGAACACCAACTACGTGTAACATACCAACATGTTCAGCATAAGCACCACCAACCCCGTTAAGAGCGGATAATTCACCAACACCAAAAGTAGTAATTAAACAAGCTAATCTTTTAATTCTGGAATAACCATCAGCGGCATAAGCAGCATTCAATTCATTGGCATTACCTGCCCATCTCATATTTTCAACTTCATAAATTTTATCCAAAAGGGATAAGTTGAAATCACCTGGTAATCCAAAAATGGTGTTGACTTCCAATTGATGTAATCTTTCAAAAAGATATCTACCTAAAGTGACTTCAGACATTGTTTTGTTTGATTTGTAATTGCAATTGATATAAATGATAGCAATAGTGATGAGAAAAGCAAAGATGGAAATAAATATAATTCTTTTCAGGTTGTATTTATATTTGTGGATTTCATTTTTCTTTTTGCAGTTAAAAACTGAAAGAGGGTGGAATGATGCAAAAAAAAAAAAAATAACAAATTTTTGAATAATTTACGTTGTGTTCAATTATATTTTTTCAGCCGTTAGGATGAGACTTTCCCGATTTCTGACAAATGCAACCTTAAAAAGAATTGAAAATGAAATTTATTTTTTCTCGTCTTAACGCATACTAACATTGTAAGCGCATATCGTTCCATAATCCGGGTTTCGGGCAGGATAACAGCATATTCGTTTTCTCTTAACGCATAATGCATAATGCATACAAGCATCATGACTATATGCATACTCAATTCGTTAGCCTTTGTTCATTTGTAGGAGTACATCACATATAGATCAAAATCAGCCCTATACCTAGCGCTTCATCTTAAATTCTATTTTTATCCAAATAGACTTTTTTATGCACGTTTGCTCTCCTCACTACAAGTTGAATAAAAATTGAATAATTTATCCTAGAAAATAAATGAAAAATTCAAGAAATACAACCAAAGTATAATTAGAATTATGGAATTGGAAATTATTAAACAAAAACTCCGAAAGTAAATTGTAAGCAAACGACTGCCATGAATAATTCTGTTGTTAGTAACTACAGTTAAATCTGTCACGGATAAACTTGATTTTTACTGCAAGGGGCAGCTTAATTCGAAAATTACACCTGATTTGAAAGTACTGCGGGTAATTTAAGGGAAGTACTGGAAGTCGCTTAGAAATGTCTTTTGTATTGACGCGACAATTAGGTCAAAAGTGAAAGAATTTCCAGCTATAGTTGAAACAGCTAATTTCAATTATATTTCAGGCTCTTCAGAGTAAAATGATCTGTTAGTGAATATAAGCTGACATTAACCAGCCCTGTAAAGGGAAATTCTGCATATCCATATGCAGTACTCGAAAAAAATTAGCTGCTTTTGATTTGTTTTGATTTTATTACCCGGCCATACTCGTGGTCAGGTGAAATACATGTGAGAAAAACCTCGTGATGTTTTCCAAAACACAAAAAATTGAATTTCCCTCTTTTTTTTTGGCTCTCTTTATTAAGACTTAATCGCTTGCTATAAACGTGACTTTCTAGAATTTACGTTGCAAAACTAGTTCCCAAGAACATTAACATCTAGCTAACACCACAACAAACGTCGTGAGTGTTATTATATCAAATGTAAGTAATGATAGTTATAGTATTATGTGAAGTTCAACGTTTGTTTGAGGAAACCAAAACATTTGGATTTCTCGGTATTTTGTTATACATTAACCTCGTGATCAAGGAAGGTCTGCAAAACCCCAATCTTTTTCCAAGATGCGCATTGTCCTTACACCTGAAGTACATTAGTTGAACATACGATGAAAGGAAATAATCTAAGATTGTTTTTCACCTAGTATAGATTAACAGACAATACTAACATGAATAGTTTCACCACAAGAAATAAATGAAAATGTCTAAAAGAGAAGGGGAAGAACGTGTGCGCCCCGAGAAGAAGGTTAAAATATCATCCAAGAAGGAAGACATTGCAATTGATTCCGAGTTGTTAGGTCAACAATCATCTTATGTTAACAATAATAATAAGGAAGGAGGAGAAGATTCTTCAATTGCTGAGGCTGCTGTGGCTGCGGTATCTAATGATTCCGAACAAAAACAAGCTGAACAACAGCAACAACAACAAGCTCAACAAAGCCAACAACAGAGCTTGTCGTACCACCAAGCTTATCAACAACAGCAAGATGCTCAACAAGGTCAAAATCCATTCAGACCAACGACGTTACCACCACCAGCTGCCAATAAGCCACAACATGGAACTGATGAATGGCATAGACAAAGAAGAGAAAATCATAAGGAAGTTGAAAGAAGAAGGAGAGAATCGATTAATTTAGGTATTAAGGAATTAGCTTCATTGATTCCAACTAATGATACCAATAAATCTCAAATTTTACAACGAGCAGTTGAATATATTAAAAGATTAAAGGAAAATGAAAATAATAATATTGAAAAATGGACTTTAGAAAAATTGTTAACCGAACAGGCAGTTTCTGAATTAAGTGCTTCAAATGAGAAATTAAAGCAAGAATTAGAAAGAGCTTATAGGGAGATTGAACATTTAAAGAGTGAAAAGAAGTAGAAAAAGTGCGTGCGACGTATCTATGTTGTATCTTTCTTGTGTTGTTGGTGAAGGTCTGTTGACAGTAGTTTTTTGTGTATTTGTTTTAATATTTTTCTTTACTTGTATTTTAATATATGTTTGTTACTGACAGTTAACAGTTAACTCACTCTACTTGGTTACCTATACAGTTTAAAATTTTTTTTTGCATCTTACTCGTCTGCGCGCTTTAACCTGCAAGTAGTAAGAAACTACAGAGAGAAGGGGAAAAAAATTGAATCGTTACTAACCAACATTACAACATAATACTTGTAAATCACCTATGGGTGTGCCATTTCCAGATATAAACCCCTATGAAACGTTAGGGGTAGAAACTAACGCTTCTCCTATAGACATTAAGCGACAGTACAAAAGATTATGTTTAAAATTTCATCCTGATAAAATCCAACAAGCACAAGCCAATAATAGCACATCAATAAATCAAGATCAATTTACGAAAATTCAATTTAGTTTCAGTATACTTAATGATCCAACCAAAAGGAAAAGATATGATCATACCGGTTCTTTATCTAACCTTGATGTTGATGAAGAAGGGTTTGATTGGAAGGATTATTTCGAATCTATAAATGAAGAAATAACCATTGAAATGATTGAAGAAGATAAATTAAACTATCAAAATTCGCAAGAAGAAAAACATGATATTATATCTAATTTCATATATTATGATGGTGATTTCCTTAGATTGTTTGAATTAATCCCCCATTTGGAATTCACGGAATTGGAAGAACAGAGAGTATACAAGATTATTGAAGAAGAATTACCTAAACTAATAGTAGAAACTCCCATAATAAAGTCGTGGGAAAAGTACACAAAATCACGAAAAACTAAAGTGAAACAAATGTTGAAAAGGTTGGCAAAAGAAGCAAAGGAAGCAAAGGAATTAGAAGCAATAATCAATAGTAATAGAAGTAAGAAAGGTAAAGGTGGCGACTTAAAGGCAATAATTAAGAGTAGTCAGGCAAACAGATTGGACAATTTGATTTCAAGTTTAGAAAGTAAATATGGTGGTGAGAAAAGAGGAAAGAAAAGGAAGGACATAGACGATGAAGAATTTGACAGAATTCAAAATGAATTATTAAAGCGAAGAAAGTAAACCATGTACGTACATAGAGAATGTTTATATATAGTCTTTCCGCCTTGGTTAATACAAGCAGACTGTTTACATATGCATGGTATCCCCTTGGTTACGCAGAGAATGTTCGTATATAGAGAATGTTTACATATTAATAGTAACCCCTTGGTTAACACACGCGTTAGAACTCCTCATTTTTTTTGGCTGTAAAAAAATGCAATCGTATGTAAACACAGATCAAAACAAATCTCTCTCTTTTTTTCCCTGTTTTTCTTTGCAACTAGTTAGTCTTAAACAACGTAGTTAAACATGTCCCTGGAGTCTGACGTATCAGATTACTTATCTGATGGTTCAGATGACTTTGTTCCTTCTCCTCCTTCTAAGAACAAGTCTTCATCTAAAACATCCAAGAGTCCACTATCTGATGCTACTAATAACACGTCAGGGTCATCGACTCCTGCAAGTACCCAATCAACAAAATCCAACTCCAAATCTAATGCTTCTGAAACGTATCAAAAGCTTTCTCAATTAGAACATATTTTAAAGAGACCAGATACTTATATTGGGTCGGTTGAAAAGACCAAGATGGAAATGTGGTGTTTTGATGCTGAATCTGAAGCTATGCAATTTAAAGAAGTGACGATTGTTCCCGGGTTGTACAAAATATTTGATGAAATTTTGGTTAATGCTGCTGATAACAAAATTAGAGACCCTAGTATGAAGAATATTCGGGTGAAAATTGATCCGGAAAATAATGTTATTCAAGTTATGAATGATGGTAAGGGTATCCCAGTTGAAATGCACACTAAGGAAAATATGTATATCCCAGAACTAATTTTTGGTAATTTATTAACTTCTTCCAATTATAATGATGACGAGAAAAAAGTTACTGGTGGTAGAAATGGGTATGGTGCTAAATTATGTAATATTTTCTCAACTGAATTTGAAGTTGAAACTGCTGATTTAAACACTGGGAAATTATATAAACAAACTTGGACTAATAATATGGGTAAAGTATCTAAACCAAAAATCACCACTTTAAGAACAAAGAAAGAATATACCAAAATCTCATTTAAACCAGATTTAGCTAAATTTGATATGGATAGTTTAGATGAAGATATCTTATGTGTTCTTAGAAGAAGAGTTTATGATTTATGTGGTACGGTTAAAAACTGTAATATTTATCTTAACGATAAAAGATTACCAATTTCAAGTTTTAAAAGTTATATTGAAATGTATGTTAAAGCAATTAAGGAAAAAACCCCTGAACCTATTATTGACGAAGGTGAAGGATTGAAAAACTATACCACTATTGTTCAGGAGGTGTTTAACGATAGATGGGAAATTGCATTTGCGGTAAGTGACGGTAGTTTTAATCAAGTTAGTTTTGTTAATTCCATTGCTACCACTTCAGGTGGTACCCATGTCAAATATGTTTCTGATCAAATCATTACCAAATTAGTTGAAGTTTTGTCTAAAAGAGAAAAGGGTAAGAAGAAACTTATGATTAGACCTCAAGAAGTTAGAGATAATATGTTTATTTTCTTGAATTGTTTGATTGAAAACCCTGCATTTACTTCCCAAACAAAGGAACAATTAACAACAAAACCTTCTCAATTTGGTGGTAAAGATAAATTTATCCCCAGTGAAAGTTTGATTAATCGCATTTTAAAGACAGGTATTGCTGATAAGATTAGATCGATTTCTAGAGCTAATGAAGACAAAGCGCTTCAGAAAGCTGATGGTAGTCGTAAAAATAGAATCAAGGGTCAAGTTAACTTGGTTGATGCCAATAAAGCTGGTACTAAGGATGGTCTTAAATGTACTCTTATTCTTACTGAAGGTCTTTCTGCTATGAATTTGGCTGTTGCTGGTCTTTCCGTGGTTGGTAGAGATTATTATGGATGTTTCCCGCTTCGAGGAAAATTGTTAAATGTAAGAGAAGCTTCTGCCGATCAAATTGCTAAAAATATTGAAATTAACGCCTTGAAACAAATTATTGGTTTACAACATAAGAAAGTTTATACTCAAGAAAGTATAAAAAGTTTAAGATATGGTCATATTATGATTATGACCGATCAAGATCAAGATGGTTCTCATATTAAAGGTTTAATTATTAATTTCTTGGAATCTTCGTTCCCAGGATTATTGGATATCCCAGGTTTTTTGCTTGAATTTATTACTCCCATTGTTAAAGTTACTGTAAAGGGTAGAACTAAGCAAATTTTGTCATTTTATAATATGCCCGAATTTGAAAATTGGAGAGATAATGAAGGTACTCAATGTAGATGGACTCAAAAATATTATAAGGGTTTGGGTACTTCTACTCCCATTGAAGCTCGAGAATATTTTTCCGCCTTGGATAAACATTTGAAAAGATTCCATGCCTTACAAGGAGATGATAAGGACCTTATTGAGTTGGCATTCTCCAAGAAAAAGGCTGATGACAGAAAGGAATGGTTACAAGGATTCCTTCCAGGAACACATCTTGATCCTCAATTAAACGATATCCCAATTTCTGATTTTATTAATAAGGAATTAATCTTATTCTCAATGTCTGATAATGTTAGATCTATCCCCTCGGTTCTTGACGGGTTAAAACCAGGTCAAAGAAAAGTTTTATTTGGTTGTTATAAGAGAAAACTTCGACAGGAAATTAAAGTTGCTCAATTGGCAGGTTATGTTAGTGAAAACACAGGTTATCACCATGGTGAACAATCCTTAATTCAAACAATTATTGGTCTTGCTCAAAATTTCGTTGGATCGAATAACATCAATATCTTAAAGCCAAATGGTTCCTTTGGTTCTCGTGCTGCTGGTGGTAAAGATTATTCTGCTGCGAGATATATTTTCACAGAAATCAATGAAATTACAAAAACAATTTTTAATCCATTGGATGATCCATTATATACTTATGTTCAAGATGATGAACAAACAGTAGAGCCAACGTGGTATTTACCTGTTTTACCCATGATTTTGGTAAATGGTGCCGAAGGTATTGGAACTGGTTGGTCAACCAATATCCCCTCATACAATCCTCGAGACATCGTAGCTAATATCCGAAGATTAATGAATGGTGAACCTGCTCAAGAAATGTCCCCTTGGTATAAAGGTTGGAACGGTGATATTGAACCTATGGGACCTCAAAAATATAAAGTTTCCGGTACTATTGAAGAAACTGATAATAATACAGTTGAAATCACGGAAATTCCAGTTAAGACATGGACAAATAGTGTTAAGGAATTCTTATTGGCTGGGTTTGGTAATGAAAAGACTCAAGCTTGGATTAAAGATATGGAAGAACATCATACTACATCCATTAGATTTATAGTTAAATTAAGTGATGCTGAAATGCAAAAATCTCGTAAAATTGGGTTATTGGAAAGATTTAGATTAATTTCATCACTTAGTTTGTCTAATATGGTTGCATTTGATCCTATGGGTAGAATCAAAAAGTATAATGATGTTTTGGAAATCCTTCGCGATTATTATTATGTTAGATTGGAATTTTATCAAAAGAGAAAGGATTATATGTCTGAAGATTTACAAAATCAATTAATCATGTTGAGTGAACAAGCAAGATTCATTAAAATGATTATTGAAAAAAAATTAACTGTTGCTAATAAAAAGAAGAAAGAATTGATTGAATTACTTCAACAACATAAATTTACTAAATTTAGTAAGCTGGGGAAACCCATTAAGGAAGCAGATCTTTTCGTGGATGATAGTATTGAAGAAGAAGAAGAGATTGCTGAAGCTGCAGATGGTGATATTTCCGCTTTGAATCTCAAACAAGTTGTCACGGATAAAAATTCAACCGAACATGTTCCAGATACGGTTTATTCTTCATATGAATATTTATTAGGGATGACTATTTGGTCTTTGACTTATGAACGTTATTTAAGATTATTAAAACAACGTGATGTTAAGGAATCAGAATTAAATGAATTATTACTGAAGAGTGCTAAAGATTTATGGAATGAAGATTTAGAAAGGTTTATGATTGAATTTGATAACTTTTTAATTAAAGATCAAGAAGAAAGAGAATCAATGGCAGCAGCTGGTGATAAGAAGAAGAAAAAGAGAACAAGAAAAGTCGCTAGTGCGGAACCGCTGGTTACTAAACAACCCCCAAAGAAGAAAATCAAACAGGACTCAGTTAAACCTGAAGCAATTCCAATTTCTAACTCTACGACCCCAGTAGTTAAATCTGAACCAATTCCAATTGATAAACCAACAAGTCCAAAACCAGTTGAGAAAAAACCCGATGTATTATCATTCTTTTCTCCAACTTCAAGCTCTTCCAAGTCAACGACTTCTTCTTCCTCCAAAAAGAAGCCAGCTACAATCACCCTTTTCAGTGATAGTGAAGATGATGAAATCATATTTGGTTCAAGTAATAACTCAACCCCTAAGAAGCCAATCAAGAAATCGCCACCTGTTCAAGCTAAAAATAAGAAGAAGAAGCTGGTTTTGGATGAGTTGGATGATTTAAAGATTGAAGGAAAGTTGTTGGTTACGGGCGGATCCAGAAGAGCCCCTAGAACAACAACTACCAAACGTGCTACAAAATCAACAGCCTATGTCAATGACAGCGATGAAGAAGAAGATGACGATGACATTGAACTTATTGAGGATGATGATGATGCATATAGTGAGGATTAAGTGTATATAGATTTTGCTAGAAATATTTGCATTTGCTATTCTATACAAATTATTTATGGGTTCGTAATCATTCGCTATCTTCTTTTGTAGACGCCTTAAATCTGGGTCGACAATTGTTACCTTTCGAGGTTTTAAAAAATATTAATAATAGGGTTCAATTATTTTTTTGTATTTTAAACTATCAAGAAAAAAAAAGAATAAGATCCTTTTTTATTTTTTTTCCAGTAATCGATTCGGGTAGACCCCATATGGACATTGATGTCTTAAACCCGAAGAAAGTTGAAATATAACTATAGAAAATAGATTAAGAAAGAGGTAAGATTGACCCCTTTTTCGATCTCATTATTCTCGAAAAGAAACAAAAGCCACCATTCGCTATAGAGATTTATTAGCAATTATTGTAGCCACACAAGAAAAAAAATTTACGAACTTTTCACAAAAATATAATATTACATGCATTAGGGGAAGGGCGTGTTTTACGTTAGAATACTTCCGCCTCTAGGTGACCTTCCTCCCCTTATTCCTCCCCCTCCCCCTCGTATCCTGTGTGGAGAAAGCAATGCAGCTAATTCCAAAATTCGCTAAGAATCTTCTATTGCTATTAATTCCCTGATAGGGGAAAATATACAATAAGCAATTCAAAAAAAATAAGTGATTGATAATACTTTGAAAGAATAATATCCCCTCTAAAGGAAATTGTAGAACTATTAATGCGGAAGATAATACCAAGTATAAATTGCTTGATAATTCCCGTATTTTCGTTTGTTCATTTCTTCGTATCTTCTCTGTTTTTAAAAACCTTGTATTCTCCTGATTAGATTTAACTCCGGCGAAATTCATTGAATTAACCTTTGACAATTTGTTCGTATCAGCGTATTTGGAGAATTTTACCCTTAGTGCATATATATAATACCCCAGCTCAAAGCCTATTCTAGATTGTTACAGTTACTAAAAAAGAGAATACGTAAATTATTAAGTCCGGCACTTTACTGTTTTGAAGATATTTGAGACCTTTTATGCATAGATAACTGCATCTGTTTTATCAATACATACTGTTACAGATACTAAAGAACAACGGACACTAAAGAACAACGGGCACTAAAGAACAACAAGTTGTTCTCCCCCATTTTATTTTTTAATTTTTGGCTTTTTATTATTTCACACATTTTGTGGACCCAAACATCCATAGTAAAACGTAAACAAATATTTGTTTGGAATTCCAAAAGAAAAAAAGGCCAGAGGGAAATTTAAAAAAAATGTTTAATTCCTCGAGTCTTCAATCGTATAATACAACCACTAATATTGCAACTCCTTCCACAAACAAAAGACCAAGTGATTCGTCGGCTATATCAGAGACAAAACCATCTTTATCTTCTCATTCGTCAACTTCCAACAATTCAATATTTTCCACTGATTTACGATACGGATCCAGTTCATTTAATTCAACAACAGCCCAAACAACAACAATGTTACCCCCACCTTCCACAGCGTCTACTGCTTCGTATGCATATCAACCTACAAATACAGGACCAAATCCTGGAGCTCCCAATCAAGCACCTAATGTAAATTCCAATGTTGGTTCTAATAATATTGCTCGTGGTAGTACTACACCTGGTGCCGCAAATGTCAATCCAAATATATCGGTTGGTCCCAATAATAATTCACCTATTTCCGGTACTGGAGCTTCAGCAAACCCTCCACCTACAAATACCCAACTTACTTCTAAATTTAATGGTCATGATATTCAAGTTTTACGACAATTATTGGTTGCTGGAGAAAAACATAAATGGAAACAAATAACCAAAGAAATTAATCAAACATCAAATAATAACGCTGCGACTGCTGCTGCCGCCGCTGCAAACCCACAACAGTATGGATATAGAAATCCAGGTTCTGGACCTGGTGGTGCCGGTGGAGGTGCAGCTAGATCTCTGGGACAGCTTGCTCCCAAGAATGTATCACCAACTTTTGTTATGAAACAATATCAAAGTTTATTAGGATTACCTAATAATTCCCTATATTTTGGAACTTTAGGCTCTAGTTTACCTTATGTTGTTGCTCCCAATGGATGGGATGATATAGGAGAACAACATTACCAACATCATTTTGGTGATGATATCGAGTAAGCAGGTGAGAGACTGAGAGAGTAGTGAGAGAGAGGGACATGTTGTGTACCACTGTTGTATTTCTATATATTCATTTTTTTTTTTATTTTTTTATTGTTTCGTTTTTACACTTTATCTGTATAATTATTATAAATGTATCTTTGTCTTATTTTTACATTACAACCAACTAATCCTCTTTGTTACAATCTATACAGGTTGTTGTAGTTGTTCCATCATACAATTTATTTTCCGTTGATCTTCCACTAATATGTTTACCAACTTGAAACCCTAACTTATCATTAATCAAAATCTTAATAAATTTCGAATCAGGAAACCCTTCAAATGTATATTTCTCTTCACCTATTTCAGCATATTTTTCTATTAATTCTTGAGATTTGAATTTCCGTTTATATATTATCTCACGATTAGTGTCTGATTCAACTAATATAATTTGAAAGATTCCTGGATGATCTAAAATTGGTTGTAAGGAAATATCTTGTATTTCATCAGGGAAAGTTTGGAGAATTTCTTGCATATACCAAACTGCACGATTTTGCCATTTACATTTATTACAATATTGTATTATTATCCGAGGATATCTCTCAATTGAAATCTTCATCTTTACTTTGCTTTAATTAAATTTCCTCTTACTAAGACAAAATCGAGACAAAGAAAAGAAGGGTGCGTAAAAAAGGTTATTTTTTTTGCGTTTAACATTTCATTCTATCTAAAATTATAATTAATACAAAAATCTATATAGTCATACTTAACCAATCCCAATTCCCATCCTGAGAATGGTGTTCATCCTCGGCAAATAACAAGTTCCCATTCGCATTATGTTCACTTTTAATGAGTTTAGGGGAATCCAATACATTCATAAAGTTATCATGATCAACGTAAACATGAGTATTATCATCTTGCTGTTGCTGTTGTTCTTCAATTGACAGTGTAGGTTGTTGTTGTTGTATGTTACCAACCATATCATTCATTTTTAAACTTGATTTGTTTCTCTTTACTGGAGGTTTCTTTATTTTAGAAGCAGATGTGGCTGCTGATTTCATTTCTTCCTTTTCTTTATCTGATATTTTGTCGGTTTTTTTACTAGTTGAATTAGAACTGGCCCCAGTAGTTGCACTACCAGTAGCGCCAGCAACAGCAGTACTGCCTCCCCCTCTTTGCCTCTTCTTAATAACATCAGTCTTCAAACTTAACGGTCTAACAACTCCATGCAACTTTAAAAATAATCCACATGCATTACATAAAGGCTGACCTTCAGGATCACGACGCCAAAGAGGGGTTGTTCTAGTATGGCAATTTGAACATTGAACACCACCAGTACCTGAGGATCCTGGCCAGCCAGATGAATCAGGACTATTCTTCTTAGATTTGTTTTTAAGCTTAAGCTTCTTCTTTTGTTTATCTAATGTAGCAGGTAACGAGGAATTACCCGGGGAGAAATAATCGTCACTATTATGATGGGCATTTTCAAAATAGGAATCATTTATAGATTGACTTGGAAGGACAAAATTTTGAGTGGCGGCATTAAATGACACAGAAGTTGTCATAGGTGGTGGACCACTTGATATTGACGGACTTGATCTTAGAAATTGTGAATCTTGTTGATAACTATGAGACATATTTAATGGAGTGAAAGACCTATTCATCATACCAGGTAAGCTCATCATTGATTCTTCCCGAAGTAAACTTGAAGGAGTAGCAGTAGTTGAACCTCGCTTGGAAGATATCAGAGGGTTATGAAAGTGGTTATGATTGTGGTGATTGTGGTGGCTATTGTGGTTGCTATCATATATAATTGTGGATGCAGATGATGATAATGTGGCTGGAGTGTGGATAAAATCGTCAAATAACGGCTTAGCATCATATGAAGATGTAGCTGAATGATTATTTAAATCCATATTATCTTGATTTGGTCCTTCGAGTGTATAAGGATCTAAACTAAACGAAAATGCATTTGCTGAAGAAGACACTAAAGTAGGTACATTAGGTGTACTTGCTTCATGGTGGGATATTATTGATTCCCGATGTTGTGAAGGTAACATTGTTTCTAACGATTGTGAAGGATGAGCAAACCTATTGAATTGATTAAGTTGTTTGGATAATTGTGACAATCCACCTCTTTGAGATTGTTGTTGCTGTTGCAGTTGTAAGGTTATAGTAGAACTTGACAACATGGGGGAAAAATTAGCTGGACGCTTCTTATTACTTGCTGTACTACTACTATTGCTACTACCACTGCCACTTAGGTGTGAATGACGATAATGATCTTCACCAATTTTTCTTATATGGGCAACATAATCAAAATCTTCAGCATCTGGATCTAATTTCGAATCCTCGTCATCTTGGGCGATATAATCTTCTTCTTGTTGGATGTTAGTATCAAATTGGTTTGTACTTGTTACTCCTGCAGTATTACCAACGCTTGAATCAACATGGTCATATGCTGAAGCATTAGTAATATACATCATCCGCCATGTCAAATTCTCCATTCTGGACCTATATGGTAAAGTTTCTTTGCCCTTATTATACATTTTCCACAAGGCTTCGATATTTTCTGACTCGGTTTGAATAAGTTGAGAAAGCGTTATTGATTTGCTATTGTGGTTGTTGCTAGTATTTTTTCTGTTATTAGTTTCCTTAAATTTGAACTTAGGGTTGGATATGGAAGTAGTGCCTGTGAAACGGGAAGTAGCAGTAGTAGTTAAAGGATCAGTTGAACTGGTTGATGATGGCGAGTTTAAAGAAGGAGAATATTTACCTAACGGTGTAAAATTATTTATGCTCATGTTGGTGCGTATTTGTGTAAGTGTGTCCGGCGAGTGGGTGTGTGAATGTGGCTGAAGATTATTGAATAAATTGTCAAAGTTAAAATCGATTTTAGGTAAAGCAATATGATTATCCTTCAAGTAGGACTGTGTATATGTTGTTGTATTGGGTAATGGTAATTGTAGTCAAATAGGAAATTATTACTGGGCGGGGACAGGGGAACACTTATATAAATACACAGGTACACTATGAAAGAAAGTTACAGGAGAAATCAAAAAAAAAAAGAAAAAGAAGAATTTAAACAAAAAAAACTCGAAAAGGAAAAGGCGGAAATAAACCTTATTGTTTTGCCCAGAACTAAGACCTCAGAGTAGCAAAAGCAGCGGCGGCTAGTTGGTATACAACTTATTGTAATATACAATACTCAAGGAATCACTAAAATAAAAAAGGAATTATCGAATATGCATAATTATTACAACAATATTATTAATAATTATTTTAAATTAATTGTTTTCCATATTACTGTCACTTTGTTTGCCCGGATATTTTGATAATTGATGCATAAATATTTCAATTGTGATTTGAATACTTTAGTAATCGGATTTGATTGGAGGATAGGCTATGGTTTTTTCATATATCTAACAATGAACCACAAGCTTCAACCAATAGACAAAATTTCAAACAAGGGGCTATGGTAAAGAGTAAAAGAGGAGAAAACCATCCGGAAGTATGCAAACCTGTCAATGCACACCACATGCTTAGACTCTAAATTGATTTGCGTGAGGTTCAAATAGCCTATTCTATTTTTTAACAGCAATTTGAAACTAATAAAAAAAGTTTATTCCAAGAGCCTTTTTGTCTCTTTTGAAATTCCCCTTGGAACCGATAAGAGAGGGGGTATACGGGCGAAGAACCCGTAGATCCAGCTTCCATGTGTCAAAACTCTTTATAATTTAGGTAATAATTTCGATAAAATTCAATTCTTTAATTTTATTGGTTGAAGATATAATCTGTTTTTTCTTATCAGTTTTTAATTAAAATTATTTTTTTTCCTTCTCTTGTTTTGGTTTTGTGTTGCTTTTTTCATATTCAACGTTTCTTTCAATCAATTTATCCGCGCGACTTCATTTAATCAGAAGCTAAGAGTCAATGTAAGTAAGTTCTATAACACAAAAAATACAATCTGACTCTTTGTAAACGTTTCTTGACCAATACCAAGAGTCTTATCTAGTCAATTGACTTCGTCATTGTGACCCGTTCCTTGTTCCTTATGTCGTCATCTCAGTTAATATTCTTGCTGCAAACCGGTTCCGGGCTGGGGTTCCCGGGCCTTGAAGTGGATCTAAAGTTGTCTTGGCAAATATTTCTTATTTCTTTTTTTTTGATTTGCATATGAATTACTGTTCTACATACGTAACAGAAATTGGTGCATCTCGGCATTAATTGAATACTCATGACATATAATCCATGTTTGGGTCTCATTATGATTATTACCAATTTATGTAATAATTATGCACGTGATGTGATCCACCCTCATCGAACCATTAAAGGTATTTGAGATATGACTAGATCATATTGGACCACTACTTGTGAAGCTTAGTAATTCCGCAAGCTTAAAAAATAGAATGTTGTTCTCGTGAAAAATAAGAGTTCCGACACTCGAAATGAATTAGACTTATTGAAAAACTTCCATAACCAGCTAAGTGACTTTGACAAATTAAAGAGTCTCTAGTAGATGTCTAACCACAGTTATGTTTCTGATGGTTATGACATATATCTCCGCATCTATTCTCTGCTTTAAAGCACCGACAAAGTATGTGTAATTCAAGAAAATGTCGATACTACAAAGAAAGGAATAGATGTGGGGAGCTATGCCATAAGTAATAGAAACATAGCTGGCAATTCAATAAAATGTTTCTCCGGTGATTATGAACGGGAAGGTACAGAAGATTACCGTAAACCAAGACCAATTACGGCTAGCACATTCCTACCAAGACTCACCCATCCCTACCTTGAGTTCTTTCAAGAAATCACTACAAAAGGTTGAACAACAGTTATTGGAAAAGATGATCATGAAGATTGGTCTTTCCCTGGAAAATAGTAACGTAGTGAAGGAGATTGTGAAGTATTGGCCAGCCTTTTTCATCTCATTCGCACAGAACAACATCATCTCTCTTCTCTCCTTGCGTAGGTCAGCTATCAGTAATTCGTTTACTTCCTCTCCTTGTTCGTCGATCATCTTTTCCAATAACTGTTGTTCAACCTTTTGTAGTGATTTCTTGAAAGAACTCAAGGTAGGGATGGGTGAGTCTTGGTAGGAATGTGCTAGCCGTAATTGGTCTTGGTTTACGGTAATCTTCTGTACCTTCCCAGCTCCGGAGAGTATCTTCGCCTAACTCTGATGATTGTCCTGGATGTATGTCGGAATTTGACTCTCGGCCCTACATATTCATTCAAAAACCCCAATTCTCTGACCCCATAATACTATTTTGCGTGAGTATTTTGTAGTTCTGTTCTGTAGTTTTATTGCTATCGAACTACAAGATACTCACAGAGCATAATTATATCAAAGTGCTGAAACTTCAAGAAATGATCTTTTACACGCAAAATCCAACACCAGACCTGCTAGTCCTCATGTCTACGAGGTCAACCTGCACTCGCTCAAAACCCCTCGGATTTATGGGGGTGATTCGAGCCTGAGATGGCAATACGTTGATCAAATTTCACACCTAACAACAATAAAAAACATATTGAATAATACATAGTATTCTTTTTTTTACAAGTTCACATAAGGTAATTTATTTGAGTATGGATAAGTCTCAAGTGTTCGAATATACTCCTACTTATATCTCAAAACGTACCCACGTGCCAGGCAAACCGATCTCATCATTCCCAACTGACACTTCTGTGTGCTTCGTTCGTGATACATGCTTATAGGAGGAACTGCCCCTTCAAGGGTTTGTTGAATTTTTGAAATATATTTTCTTTTGAAGTAGTTCTTATTTTTTGATTTATATTTTGATAATTTAACTGTTTTAGGAAGGGTTTTGCAAAAAATACGAGCAGAAAAAATAAGAAATTGCTCCACAACTAAAATAAAGTTTCGCGAATTCGCGTTATTAGATTCCGCCAAATCGACTTACTTTGATTAGGATATATTTCCAAATGTCTTTCAGTTTTTGAATCTATCAGCTACTAGTTTTATCACTTTAAACTTCCATTATTAAATATGACTGTCGAATGCTTTTCTGATGAGTTTCGTACTGCATTTACAGAACGTATCAACAGTCCAAAGTACACCAATCGTTTTCTTTTAAGTGAGGAAGAAAGAATGTCGATTATTGGGTTTGTTGAGAAACCTGATCGCGAAGATGTTATTGAAAATGGTGGATATCACTTGAGAGAA
Organism: Spathaspora girioi; assembly: GCA_001657455.1. Taxonomy (NCBI): domain Eukaryota; kingdom Fungi; phylum Ascomycota; class Pichiomycetes; order Serinales; family Debaryomycetaceae; genus Spathaspora; species Spathaspora girioi. Next base: position 17,177 of record LQMS01002309.1, on the reverse strand, counting down.
CGTGCAAAAAGATTTTTGTTTTACGATGGAGAGCTCCATTTTGAGCCTAGAAAAGGCGAAAGATTCCCCAGATGTGTGGTTAAGAAAGATGAAATGTTTGACATATTAGTCAATGAACACCTTAGACTGATCCATGGTAAAATAGGCGCTGTATATCCAACCATTCAGAGTAATTATTATGGTTTACGTAGAGATGATTTTCAATTTGTTATTGATAATTGCAAGGTTTGCATTATGATGAAAAAGGTGCCTCAAGATCTGATCATCAATCCCGGTCTTCAAGAAGTAACTGAAAGCATGGAAGCCACAATTGAAGCGGAAAATGTTGGCAATGACGATGATGTAGTTGTTATCTCTGATGGTGAAGATTTAGTTGACGTCGCTGATGGTGAAGATGTAGTTGATCATGAAGATATAGTTGATGATGAAGATGTAGTTGATGATGATGTAGTTGAAGATGAAGATGTAGTTGATGATGAAGACGTAGTTGATGATGAAGATATAGTTGATATTGCCGGTGATGAATATGAGCATATGGTTGTTGATGATGATGAAGGTGAGGTTGATGAGGAACATATAGTTGGTTTTATTGATACGGATGAGTATATTGTTGTTGATGAAGGTCGTGATTCTGGATCACAAATTTTCATTCGTAGGATCAAACCCATTATCCGAGTCAAAAGAAAGAATCTTGGAAAACATAAGATGATATTCAGTAGGAATGAAGCGAATTTCAAACCAGGGGATTCTGTTACTGTGTCAATGAAAAGAGCTGATGGGACTTCTACTTCGGTTAAAGGCCGTGTTTCGTATAGAAAGAAATTGAACAATAGAATTCTTTCGCAAACCGCTACTCGAGAAATGAGGACCCTCGTCCGTGACTTGGACATTGTGAATCCACACGTAGGGTCGAGTCGAGATACCACCAGAACGATCAGTAGAAAAAGGGCAGGGGAGTTACCCTCTACTGAAGTTATTACCAAGGAAACATATTGCCAGTGCAAGGGGAAATGTAATTCAAAAAAATGCGGCTGCTTCAAAGCAGGGAAGGTATGTGGGGAGCTATGTCATAAGTATCTGAAACATGACTGTGGTTGGACACCTGAGAACCCGTGGATATGGCCCAACAACCCTCGAAGAAGATGAAAATTCAAGTTAAGTACATATTCTAAGTAGATACTTAAAAGTACGTAATGTATCAGTAATATATAAGTTATGATCTATATCATTCATTTAGAAGAGTTTTTGAAGTTTTGAAGAAAATTCAATCTTTAACCTGGTCAAATATTTTTTTCCCTGAATTCGGTACACTGGCTGCAAAAAAAAACGACGATATGTATTGCTTAAACTATTACCCAAAGGTTTGTCGGTTTGCCTCTTGAATTTATTTTATACTGAGGATTGCAAGAGCACATATGTTCTCCTTAACTAGAAGATAATATTGGTCATTATAAAAGTTCACATACAAACAAATGTTTTATTAAGACTTTTTGTAAAAGAACAATAGCAAAATAGAGAAGAGTTTTTTTTCGCAAGATAACTAATATATCGTTACCGTAGAAATGCAACCATTGGAATTGATAACTTCCAATATACATCTGTTTAATCCATATAATTTCGATTGACCCCAAGTCTTGACCTTTGGGTTTTCCTCTTGATGTTCTTCCTGTTGATTTGGATGTTGATCTGGCAATTCAATTATATCCAAATCATTATCAATAAATTCAGATTCATTTCTATTTAATAATACCGGATTCAAAGTATGGAAAATGCCAGGTAACTGATCAAAATACATTGTTGAACTAATTTTAAAACCTGGTTCTTCTTGTTTGTCCCCCGCTTCCTCTCGTTCAATTTCCCAATTACAACTATTCCATTTCATAAAATTTAAATCTTCAGGTATACCTCCATTATGAATAACGATTTTTTTCACAGTAGTATTCATTTTATTTTGATTTCCCTTTGAATTGTTTAAATCATAAAGAATATCAATCCCATATCTATAATAATTATGAAATTTACAATGACTTATATCTTGGGTATTTTCCTTAGCTATATCATCAGATAAATGATTATGGATTAATAATCTTGAATCAAATTTATTGAAATATTCATCCGGTGGACCCAAGATATTAACTACTTCCTGCTGGGTAGAAATTCCAAGTTTAATAATATCTTGGGAATCATTTCTAATAATTTTTATAATACCTTGATTCAAATTAACAACAAGCTTGCTGATTTCATATGAGGAAGCCGAACTTGGTCTTCTATGCTTGTTTTGATTATTTACTTTATAATCTTCCCAAGAATTACCCTTATATAAAGCAATTGAATCACAAGTTACGTCAAATGGGTTATCCCAATTTAAGATTCTCGATAATATCTGATGTTCATTATCATCGTTGATTATCGAATCTAACAAACCAGGATTCGTAATTTTAAATTTAAACGAAATTCCTGGATATGATAAGATATAAGTCTTTTTATCTCGGTTTAATTTCCCCGGATAAGTAGGACCAAATATTTTGTTATATATAGTTTTAAAACTAGGTCCAATAGAAGATAACGCCTGTACGGTGGAATTTGTTGAACTTGTTGAAGATAATATTGGGGAAGTATTATCCATAATTGTACTACAAGATGAATTTTTCGATATTGTCGATTCTAAAGCTAGCGAAGATAATTCGCGAGAATCATTTTCAAATTCATTTAAACTTTGACCATTATATATCAACCTTAATAACTTTCTATCAATTGTAATATCTTCAAGATTTAATACTTCAATAAGTTCTAAATGTTGATCAGGGTGATTATTGAATGTTAACCGGATTCCTAAATCAAGAATTTTAACCAATGTGGGAGTTTGATAGAAATTCTTTTCACTGAAGGTAATTCTTAACCGATACTTGTGTTTATCTAAATGCTTAATTATATCAAACATTGGCGAACCTAATTTAATATGATTGCCTAATCCCTGACCTGGACTAACAACTGTGTCATAGATCATAGTGTCTGGTGTTATTTTTTGTCTTTGCTTTACTTGTTTGTTTGTTTGTTTGCTGTTTACTGCGTGTGCTTTTTGGCTTTCTGGCTGTTTGGTTGTCTGGTTGTGTTTGGTTGCCATGTGTGTGTTTTTTTTGCCTCGCTTTTTACGCCGCACTGATAAGCTTTTAACTATGTAATTTCTTGTTTAGGTAATGGATAAAGTTTCACGGAATCACTCATTTTGCCCCATTTGCATCCATACATACAGCGAGTACCCCTTGGAAATATCCCCACATATAATTTACTCTGAATTTATGTTAGAAAGGTCCAGAGTTTCGAAACATTGAAACACTATGGAGTATCATAATTATCAACTTGAACGCCCCAGTAGTGGTTATTTTCCAATATTAAAATTGCCAAAAGAGATTATTGCTCGAATCTTTGGTCTTCTTAACCAAGTAGATGTTCTTCTGTTATTAAAAGTAAATAAGGCATTGTCTACTTTCGGACTTGCTAAATTATACCATTCGGTATACATGAATAATGGATACGATTGTATTGAGATAGCTATCTGGAGTTCTACATATACTCCACTTTATCTTAAGTATACAATCATCAATTCGATTCCCGACTTCATTAAAATGATTCAGAAGCGTGGTTCAAATATTCACTTGATCAAAGAAATAGTGGTTAATAGTTGTGAATCGGATGTATATAAAACCTTAAAGAAAGAGCTTCCTTCAGCTGTTATTAAACTTGAACATGAAACCGATTTGGCTAAATTTAACAAGCTAGATATCCTGGCTGTGATGGGTATGGAGCTTAATATCAATAATTACCATCTTTATGCTGATCAATTAAAGGGCACCAATCAGTCGATTAAACAGTTAACTATCACACCCGGATCTATTAATTTAATGTGGATAATCGTCGGTTTAGAAGTATTGGAGTCAATTACCATATCCCCAGTTACGGCCCAAATACTTGAAGAATTGACATATCTACGTATATCCAACTTAAAAATCAAGGAATTATTTTTAGAAAACTGTTCAATCAGTGGATCAAGCTTGTGCAGAGATTTAACCCAAGTTTTCGCCCTTGATCTGATTGAAACATTTGGTTTTGGTTATACTGGTTCTGAATATCCAGGCTTGGAATTATTAATCCCTCATTTGCTGAATCTCAAACGGTTGATTTTACATGGAGGATCGAATACTCTTTATCGAGCAGCTATAAGTTTACGTCCAAATAGTTTGACATTTTTGTGTTTACATGATACGTTACATAATACTTCACCGTTGACCGAACAGTCAAAATTATTCAACTATGATAAACTCATGAAATTTATAGGTCGTCAAGAGAACTCATTACGTATGCTATGTATAGTGGACATTTCTTATTATTTCATGGGAAATGGATGCGTCGACAGGATTTACAAGTCTGAGCCAGTATACGAATATAAAAAAAGAGTACAATACTATGAATTAGTGGAACAAATTTTGAACCAAGGAAAGTTTCCTCGATTGAATACGATTTTGTTGAATAATAACTGTTATTTCATAAAGCGATATATTTCAGGACATATAGAGATTATCCCTGGGGAATATGAAGAATCTTACTAAATGGCAAATGTTGCGTAATATATGCTTACCGAAAAACTGGCTAATTTTGATACTTTTTATTAAAACTATATTAATATTTATTTACTCTATGGTCCATTTTTATAATACACATAAAACGTCTTCGTCCTAACTTAATATATCCCCCAATGATATCTTAGATCTAATACTCTCTACAGGTTGTATAAGCTTTGTCTCTGCCGCTTTCTCTTTAGTTATTTCCGGTTGATAAATCGCTGAAACTTTATCATATTGGTCAACTATTCCGTAATTCTCACCATTCAATGGTCTTGACAAACCTTCGACAAGACTATTACTCTCGTCTTCTTGCATCGTGCTTTCTTCGGGCTTCTCCTTATGATAACAAGATTGACATTTGACGATCGACTCGTCGTTCTTGGTTGGCCACCAAATAGGAGAAGTTGTCGCTTTACAATCAATGCATGTATGTTCAGTAACTTCGGTAATTTCATACTTATCTTTCAATTCACTATTATGATAAATTTGGAAATTTGTGATATAATTTAATGCTCGTGAATTAGGTCCATATTGTCTATTACTGTTTACTCTCAAGATATCTTGTAAAAACATTTGAAATAATGGCTTTAATTCTTCCTTACCATGAACTCTTTTACCTAATGTTCTCATATTCAAAATTGTTGATTTCGATTGGTCATGTCTAGGACAGATTAAAATTGGTTGTAATTTCCCAATTTTACCTTCTACATTGACTAATTGGATATCTTTATCAACTAACGAGCATTTTGAACCCAATTTAAATCCTAATTTAAAGTTTGGAGAGTCTTGAGCACAAGTTATATGGTATTTAACTTCATGGGAACATAAATCACATTTAATCATTGACCCATTTCTAGTATTACATATTCCACAGATTGTTTTATGATTCTCAAGATAAATTTTGGAAATATTTTCAACTGAAATTAAATTGTTGACATTGTCGATTATACTCTTTGAATCGGTAATCATCGCTTTTGACCCTGGAATACTTTGTACATGTTGCTGTCTAAACAGAACAAGTTCATGGTTAAATACAGCACATAACAAGTGACACCATTTCCCAGTATCTGTAGGTTTCAAAAAATCCGGTCTAACGGAGGGTGAACCCATAATTGACAACTCATAATTCGATTCATTGGCCAAACATAAAGCACAGGAATAAACCGTACTATGAACCGGTCTTAAATCATTTACACATCGTTCACAAAGCCATTCTTTTATAGATTTATTGGTATTTTCCGGGATTGAAATCCCAGCACATGAACTATGAACATTTACTCCACAACATGAACAAATTAACATTTCTAAAATTGAAGATTTAAAAGTGTCATGTTCTCGACAAATACAACATTTCCTTTCTTGAGGCTCAAATGGTAATTCTATTGATGTTAAATGAGGAACTTGAACATTATATAATTGTGAAGCTAAATCAACAAGTTGCTTTTTTCTAAAATCTTGAATTAATTCAGATATAACTTGTTGGGTTAAAATTGGATGAGATTTTTTGTCACTTTTAAAATCAATAGGTGGTAATTTATAATTTGGATTGAAAACTGGATTAAAAATTGAATCAGCTAAAGATAATTGTTTCTTTTGTTTCTTGATATCTTCCGGTTTAACTGTCACTTCAGATGATAATTTCCTCTTATTATTACCATTTTCGCTGCCAACACTTACTGGAATATTCTCTTCTGATTTCACCTTTACAACAGTCGACGCCTTGGCTTGTCTTTTAACCTTATTATTGTTGTTGTTAGCCCCCACAGCAGGTGAGTACAGACGTTTTTTCTTTGGAGATTCACTTTTCTGTTTATCAATCACCGCCACAACCTTTATATTAGATTTACGGTCTGGTATCTGAACTTGGATTGGCTCTTTTTCACCCTGGTCCAAACCTTCATATACAAGAGTTGACAGATTTAAATCAGCAAAATCTAAAATGGCATTTGCATCATGTAATAATTCAGGTTCGACTTTCTTTTTCCAACCAATTGATTTCGTTGTTTTCCTCTGAATTTCCAAAGGATCTTCCCAAATAACAGCATATCTTCTCCATAACCTTGCACATCTATTACATAATGCAATTATTTGATTTTCTTCATTAAGTTTTTTCGCGTCAAACCCCGTGATCCTAAACCATTGAATTGACAGGTGGGTATTACAATGTTTACATTTGAATTTCAGTGATTGATTTGTAATTTTATCGTTTTCATATGAAGAATCATCTTCAGGATCAGCTAAATCATCGATGATTGGATGATGCAATTGTTGTTCCATTTTCACCGGAGAAGATTCTTCTTTAATATTTTGAACTTTTTTCTGAATTCTTCCTTCAAAATTCCCCCATATTAATCTTCCATTTTTAGTCTTTTTCCAAAGATAATAATATCGGACAATCATGGATGAAGGTTGAGTTTTAACTTTTTTATAGACTGGATGTAATTCACTACCAAACATCTTAACCCCAGCTTCAAACCTTTTGATTTCTTCCTTATTAAGTATTGGCTCTTTTAAAATTTTCTTGGTTAATTTTTTAGCTTCTTCAAATGCACTTTCGGAATCTCCCATATACTTCATATATCGTAATACAATAGCATCCATAAAATTGGGTGAATTAGGTGATAATTCAAGTCCCTCAGCAATACAACTACACTTCTTAATATAATTGTCCAAATTGGTGAAATTATCATTTATATCATCTTGAGAACTTTTCCATAATAAAGTACAAGTTAAGTCTTCTCCATCATCAACACCACGTTCAATATATCCCTTAGGCCGTGGTTGTAACCAAGATGGATAATCCTTCCGATCGACATTGTTAAACTCCAGCGGGAATTCTAATTTTTTAAGTTCTAATTCATCAATATTATTTACAGGCAAATTCTTTCGATTTTTACCAGGAGGCCCTGGTTTCTTCCTTGGTGGCGTTCTTTCAACATCATAATATACAATGTGATGATCTTCATCGCACTCAGGAATATTGGTAGCTTGATGTTTTGCCCCAAGTCTTGTTGATGCTCGAGGATAAGGTGACCTATCATCTAAATCAACCCCATCTTCTAATCTGGCATACATTCCCAAATACCTCATACACCATTCTTCTTTTAATCTTCTTTGTTGTAAAGTCTTTTCTTTATCTTTAGCCAAAAATTCAATAGCCATAGTTTCATATTTTGGTAGTATAGATGACGTAGTAGTTGGTGTTGATGAAAGTGGTCGCTGTGTTTCTTCTTCCTCTTGAGAACTTGGGTTTGTCATGGACGAAACGGACATAGTATCAGTATCTAAAGAACTTAATGCATTTAATTCAATATTTAATTGAGATTCATTAGAAGATTTATTATCATGAGATAACATCAACATTTTTTTACTATGATATTCTAATTCATGCTTCTTTGTACATGAAGCACAAGACCATGAGAACCCTCGACTTGGTTTTTTCAATAAAGGAGGATCTAAACATAACATATGATAGAAATTTTCACATTCAACACAACTAATTGAATCTTGAGAAGATCCACACCATTGTCCACATACTTCACAATTTCTAGATGCTGAACTAAAAGTATTAATTAAAGATTTCGTTCGTTGAGATTCAACAAATATAAATTCAAATCGTTTATTTAATGCCTGTAAATAATTACCACATTTTGTATTCTCAGTATTGGCATATTGTAAAAGATTGTTTGTCAGTAGAACGTCATAGAATTTGATCATATATCTATCAAACAATTTATCAAAGTAAAAGCAGTTTGGTTCTTGACTGTATACTTCTAAACTAGTCATCGTGGAAGGAGATGCAGATTTGTTGTTGTCATTTTGGTGAAGTCGAGAATAATTCTTCTTGTGTAATGATGCCAAATATTCATCTTCAATATCTTGTTTATGTCTTACGGTAACCAATCCTCTAAAGCTTGGTAAGGGGCATGAATCAGTATGCATAGAAGCAAATAATAATCTTGAATCAGAGGTGGTTTTGGAAATATCTCTTGGACGATAAAACCATTGAATTTGAAAAGAAAAATCTTGAGCATTTACAATACCTGAATCAACGTTGTTATTGTGACCGTTGCTACCGTCAGCATTAACAGTAGTGTCAGTGACGGCAACAGCAGTATCAGAATTAGCAGTAGCATCGCCATGGTTGGGAACTTTCTTTCTTTTAAATCCCATGATTCTTCCAATATAGTATGGTTCTCCTGGAGGTTCACTAACCATATAAATATATTGACCTTTAGATAAAGTAAACACTTGTTTAGATTTCTTCTTTCGGGTATCTTGTGGTAGTTCCTTAGGAATAATGAATTGGTTAGGACAATATAATGTTTGTAATTCAAGGTCTATATAAGCATCAATTAAATCTAACCTATGAGAAAAAACATTGTCAGGATTAGGAGGTGGTTGCCAGTTATAAGGTATGATTGATTTTGAAGGTGTAGATGCAAGTGTAGATGTAGATGTATTATTGTGGTTGTGCGTTCCATTTTCTATTTGTGGACTTGATCGTTTCAGAATTCTCTTCCTGGTGGTGGTTGTTGTTGAGGCGGTTGCTGTTGAATTGATACTTGAAACTGAAGAACTTGATGAAAGGTCATAGTCTTGAGGTAATTCTGTTGAATCATTGTATGATTTATTTATGGTGGCTTTCCTTTTCGGACGAACTTGCGACATTGTGGTGTGTATCGGGTAAGTTATATGTCTATTTATATGTAAACTAAATCCATATGAAGGAGTAATATGGGATTTTTCAAAAAAATGTAACTAAGAATGTACTATGGTTAATTGGAAGGCTGAGTGTTTTGCATATAGTACAAATATGGCAAGGTGAACGTCTAGTAGTGGTTTATAAGCTGATAATGTTTTAAAGAAAAGTGAAAGTTTGTTGAAAGAAAAAGAACAAGAAAAAGCATATAATTATAAAAAATCACCTCGAGAGAATATAATAGACAAATATAAAATCCAGAGGGAAATATTCCATATATACTAAATATGGCGTAGGAAGACGAAGACAAAAAAAAATGGTCAATTTTTGTCCGATATGCATGACAGAAGGTCAACACCTATTTGAGGAATTCTTTTACAAATACAAGTGCATCTCTTAAGTTTGCTATAATAGGTGAATTTTTTCCCAAGGCACGCTACATGAAGCCAATATAGTATAACAAAAGAAGGGAAAGATTTTACTGTACGTTAAAATTTGTTGCCAAGACAGGCGCATTTTTATATTACTAGCTTAAATATTAAATTCTTATTGTTACAAAAAATTACCAATTTTCTCCTCTCTTGTATGCACACACACTTCTCTTCCCTTTGTGTTTGCTCTATATACTTCCCCTTTTCAATGCACTTTCAATTTGTTCAATTTCATCAATACTTGTAGCCAGATTTAATTTATGTAGTAATTCTCGACGTTCTGCTTCAGTTAACTTCTTAACTACTGTATTCATGGTTTTATTAACTGCGCTAGAGGACGCAGCAACTCCATTTGTAGTTTGCACTTGTTTTTCAGATGATTTAGCTAGCATAGTCAATACATTAGTATTAAATTCATCACTATTGCTACAATCAATTTTTCCAAATTTTTCAATTCCTTCAATTCTTTCCCTTGGCTTTACTTTCTTAAAATCAAGTACTTTTAAACTGGGTATTAACCAAACCATAAATAATCGATAATTACTCAATTCGGTTATTGGATTGCCTATCAATATTAAGTTTTCAAGTCGTTTAAATTTCCTATTAAATTCTATTTGAAACTTATATAGATTATTATTAATTAATGATATTGATGTTATATAATTATCTTGAGGAAAATTTTCATCAATATATGCAATGTTATTATTTCCCAACAATAATGTTTCCAAATTCTTGAATCCATTAGGGATATTCCCTAATTCAATTAATTCATTATTAGTTAAATCTATAACTTGAAATTTATCTTGAGTAATTCCAAGATTTTCAATTGAAGGAATTTGTAAATTACGTAACTGTAAAGTAAGTTTTTTTTCGGGGTTTAGTATAATAGGTGCTTCATTAATCACCTGAGATGTAAGTCTCATAGATAATACCTCTAGCAGAAGTCATTACTCATTAGTACATTTTTATGAAAAACCTTCGGTTTTTCTGTTACAAAAATGTCGTATGTCGTCATGATTAACTTTTTTTCCTTCTATTTCTTTTTTTGTTTTTTTTCGTGTTCCTACAAACGAGCTTGACTGTCAAAACATAGGCTTCTACACCTTCTATCCAAAACAGATTGACATTGAAATTCGCTATTAATTTTGTGAAATTATGATACAGCTTGAAGATAGAGATATGCCTGTGATACCGGGCACCCGACTTGACGAGGTTGAAACTCAAGAATTGCAATATATTGTTGCTGAAATATTAAATCGCCGTAAGATTCAATTTCCCGGATCTCAACCAGTTTCCTTTGAACGAAGGCATATTGAAGAAGCGTTAATGACCAAGGATTATTTTGTATGTGAAAAAACCGATGGGTTAAGATGCTTATTGCTTTTATTATTTGATTCTCAAAAGGGGGAAGGTGTTTTCTTAATTACTCGCGAAAATGATTATTATTATATTCCAAACATTCATTTCCCGTTAGATTTACATGAAACTGCCGATAAAAGAACTTACCATCATGGGTCCTTATTGGATGGTGAATTGGTACTAGAAAATAAAAATATAAGTGAACCAGTATTAAGGTATGTTGTATTTGATGCTCTTGCTATAAATGGGAAATCAATAGTAGATCGTCCTTTACCTAAAAGATTAGGTTATATCACAGAAAATATAATGAAACCGTTTGATAATTTTAAACGGAATAACCCTGAAGTTGTAAATTCTCCAGATTTCCCATTCAAAGTTGGTTTCAAAACAATGTTAACTGCATATCATGCCGATGATGTATTAAGTAAATTAGGCCAATTATTTCATGCATCAGATGGGTTAATTTATACTTGTGCTGAAACGCCTTATGTATTTGGCACTGATCATACATTATTAAAATGGAAACCTGCTGAAGAAAATACAATTGATTTTCAAATTGAATTTATATTTAATCAAGTACAAGATCCCGATATGGATGAACGGGATCCATCTTCTACATACACAGACTATGATTCTAAACCAGATGTAATTAAATTGAAAATATGGGAAGGTGGGAGAAGTCATGTTGATTTTGCTAATTTGGATCTTTCCGATGAAGATTGGGAACGATTAAAAGCGTTAGAACAACCATTACAAGGTCGAATAGTGGAATGTCGTCAATCAACAACTAAAAAGGGGTTTTGGGAAATGTTAAGATTCAGAAATGATAAAAGTAATGGAAATCATATAACGGTTGCAGAAAAGATTTTACAATCTATTAAAGACGGAGTTAAAGAACATGAAATTTATGAAACATGTCCTAAAATACAAAAGAGTTGGAAGAAAAGAGAACTGGAAAGAAGGAATAGACATCGTGGTGTTCCTGACCAACACCATCACCAACAACAGCAACTGCAACGTCGACCATCGTACACGCAACAACAACAACATCCGCCCAAACAAGCACTGCGTGAACCTGGGGAAGATCGTCCTGCAAAGAGACAACGAGTAGAAGAACAACCTTCTAATGGTCGCGGTGCTCAGCCTATGTTAGATGATATCCCAACTTACGAAGATAGTGATGATGAATAATAATACCCTATTTGTATAGTGAGTGTAAATTTAGATTGTAATAATAACTGTACAGATTTTCAACCAGATGCCCCCACTTTTCGCCTGCCAAGATTGAAGTAGCTGTAGCCAAATTAGTCATCCCCGCGCTTTCGCAACGCATTCCAGGCGACATTAACATTCCTCTGCAGGTTGCTGCTGCTCAAAGATCTCAACTTTCGCGAGATAACTCCGGGTAATATTTTCCGCGGCTATCGGCTGAAATATTTACCAGAAATACCCTGAACTCCCACGACGTTCTTTTCTTTATCAAATATGACAATTTCAGAAGATATACACTCCGCCATTACTCACATAAACAGTATAGCAGTTATAGGTGCAGGTGCAGGTGGTGCAGCCACAGTAAAAGCGCTTGTAGCCGAACATAAATTTGGTCATATTCAAGGATTTGAAAAACGAAGTACTTTTGGGGGGATTTGGAATTATTCTGAGGTTACTGATACTAATGAAGAAATTCCTATACCTAGTGAGACGCCAATTGAATTACCTCCTGTTTTAGTTAACGGGGACTACCTTTACCCTACTCCTGTATATGAGAATTTAGACACCAATGTTCCTAAAGATCTTATGAGCTATGGTGGATTAGAATTTGATTCAAAATTACCAATATTTCCTAAACGACAAGATGTGTTGAAATACGTAGATGAATATAGTGAGGAAGTACGTCCATACATACGATTTAACACTAAAGTGGTATCTGTTGAATTGGTCCACGATATATCATCTACTAAATGGAGAGTTATATCACGTTCAATTGAGGAAACAACTCAAGGTGGCTCAATTGCAGGAGTTGAAGGTGATGTTGTGGAAATATTTGATGCTGTTGTTATTGCCACTGGTAATTATGATATTCCGTATATACCAGATCGATCAGGTATTTCAGCTTGGAATGAAAAATACCCTGGGATAATTTCTCATGCTAAATCTTATAGAAATCCTCAACAATTTGAAAAGATTTCCGGGGAGATTGTAATTGTCGGGAATTCAGCTTCTGCGGGAGATTTAGCATATCAATTGGCAACAGGTTTGAAGAACAAAAAGATTTATAAATCTACAAGATCAGTCAATTTATTGCCTGCAGGAAAGAGTGAATTGATACAAGAAATAGCCGACATTGATAAATTCGATGTTGATCTGAAGTCAATTTTATTGGTAGATGGAACAGTTATACCAGATATTGGTGCGGTCATTTTCGCCACGGGGTATATTAAATCATTTCCATTTTTTAAAGATATCCTACCTTATCCTTTAGTAACTGATGGTCATAAAGTCCATGGTACCTATAATCACGTTATTCTATATAATTATCCAAATTTGGCAATAATTGGATTACCAAAATTTGTCTTACCTATGAGAACAGCAGAAACTCAAGCATGTTGGTTAGCTAGTATTTGGGCTGGGAAAATTACCTTACCATCAGTGAAGTACATGCAGGCATGGGAAGAAAATCGGATTTCTGTCAAGGGTAATGGAGGAAAGTTTCATGATTTAAACTTTCCTGAAGATGTTCAATATTGTAAACTGCTTACTGAACAAGTTATTCAAGCTGGTGGTAAGTTAATTCCTCATGATTGGGATAAACAACAGATTTCAGTTAGAAGTATGCTTAAAGTTATAAAAGAAGCTTATATTGATTACATGGGCCGTACTGGCAAGTCAGCTGCATCTTATCAAGAACTTACTGACGCTGGAATTTTAGACAATGTTTCCATGTCAGATGAAAAATTAGAGGAATTTGGATTCAAAGTTTAGTACATTTTTCTCTCTATATATATATATGTTACTATAGACCTATCGTTCCAAGTTGATATTATTTCCAAACTTGGCATACAAGTATTTCTTTAATTCACTCACTTGTTCCTCATAAGTATCAATTAAGTTACAAACATCATTAATTCTAGTCAGTAATTTTTCGTTGTCTTGTTCAATTTTTTCTATTGCCTTCTCCATCTTAAGAAACATAAAAGCATCACCTATTTTATATTGGATTTTCTCATCTTCATCTAATAATTCAATTTCTAATGCTAAATCATCAAGATATTCCTTTTCAATTTTTAGTTTTTCTAGTATTGAAGATTGTTCATCCTTTTTGGTAATTATTGTAGAAAATTTATTAATCTTTTGTTGATCCTCCCATGTCACTTCAGCTGCAGTGTTTCTTTGACCTTCTGGAAGTAAATCCATTGTTAATTGTGAGTTGTTTCGATATTTGACAATTTTTCAATATTCTGATATTTGGTGGTAAAATATTTGAACAAAAAAAAATATCTAAGCGGCATTGTCGCATCACAAAAGTGTCATTTTTGAAATTTCTCCTAACATCAAGCAGGAACGTTACTCCCAATAACATTAAGACTCAACTTCTAGTCATTGATTTGGTAAACTGATAACCTCATTGGAAATGGGACTCCGCTTAAATAAACACCGAATTAATAAGTGGAAATGCCGGAAGGTTGAACAAAAAACTAGAGAGTAACTTGGTAGTGTGGTAGATTTACAAAAGAGGATCAAAGAACAAATATGACATAAAGCTTGATATGATATGCGGCAACTTTTAGATTAAATAGATTTGACATACACATCATAAATCGTCGCATATATTTCCTGTTTGGGAACTTTCCTTTGTTAAAACATCGCGGTAAATTAACGTTAGAGAAGAAAAATGATTCTACAACGCTTTCACTTGACGTTAACAGAATTTTGAGATCTAAATTAACATTTCGCTCCCTTTGAGAACAGGAAACACACGTTCCCCTCCCCCCGCATAAAGCCAAATGGCTTTAGTCACCAACATTTAAAAAAATATAATATTTGTAACAATAACATCCTCGTAGGGTGAGGCGCAACAACTTCGGAACAAATCAGAGCAGGAACAGCTATAAATACTAGGAGTTCCGTTGGCATTCAAAGTCTGAGAATTATTTAATTTGCATCGTTAAATCTAAAAAAAAATATTTCTTGCTATTTAAATTCAAGTATAATTTCCCTTTTTTTTGATCCCTGAATATTCACCCTACTTCACTCACTTAAACTGATAGAAAATGCTGCCAGCTGCTGTTTCTGATAGTAACCAATATGAACTTGTCCACTTGACTGACAAACAAGTTATTGAATTTACGAGAAGACAAAATTCTGAGGCTTGGAAGGGAAGATTATCTATGGAAGATTATGTATTAAGAGAACATGTATTGGGGAAATCTAAAATCGCTTCTTCTGACGTCAACAAACTAGTTGTATACATGTTGCAAAGAGTTAATGATGGAACTCCCTTATGTTCTATTGAATTACTTATTCGTGAAAGTTGGAAATTCACCTTTGATGAAGCTACTAATCAAGTTGTACAACACGATATTTTGAGTGGATGTATAGGGGGGGTTTTCACTTATCCTGAACATAGAAAGCAGGGGTATGCCAAGCTCATGGTTGATAAATTAGTTCAAGTTGCTAAATCGGAATTATTGGGTCTAGATGGGTTTACATTCTTGTATTCTGAAGTTGGTGAATATTATACCAAAAATGGATTCTTGTCTTTCCCTGTTGACTTAATGAACATTCCCTTATCAGTTAAACCAGAACAGCAACAAGAAGAAGACTCTGATGTTGCTGATTCCACATTTGAGCTTGTTGACTATCATCAATTTGAACCTTTAATGAATAAGTACACGGAACAATTTAAACAAGATATCATATCCAAGGTAAAACAAGATCACAAGGCAAGAGTCGCGGTAGTTCCAACTTCTCATATTGTTGATTGGTTCCATTTGAGATCGAAATACATCTCTTATAAATTGTTTCATCAAGATAAAGCCCATCAAGCCATTGATTTTTATAATGAATCTTATGATTCAATAAGATACAAGTTAGAACATTGTCAACCCAACAAGTTTGGTTTGAAATTATACAATTCTGATAAATCAAACTTAATAGGTTTTATAGTTTGGACCATGGATTGGACATCAACTACCGAGAATTATGCTACTGTGTTAAAGATTGTTGTATTTGAAGGTGATAAAGATTCTACTAGCATTAAATTATTGAAATTAATGAAGAATTATCTTTTACAAAATCCAATTTTGAATCAAATTACTTCTAAATTGGTGATTTGGGAATCTGAAGTAAGTACTAATGTTAAGACATTCCTTATCAATGAATGGAATACTAAACATAGAATTGAAAATGGATCTCGTTCAGCGGTTTTGATTAATAATGACTTGGAAGACAAACTTTTGAAACTGAATGATTTAATTTGGGAAGGAAATGATAAAATTCCTTGGTTTTGATATAATTTATAGATTTAAAGATTAATTTCGATCTCAAGCATGATTCTACAACGTTTATACTTGAGAGTTGCCATTGAAAAGTAAAAACATGTTTGTATATTTATATAGTAATTTACACAGAAATGAAAAGAATATAAGTAGTTATTAGATGGCGTAAGTAAGTTCGAATACATCTCAATTGAATAGAAACTGTCCTCTTTTAAACCGTACTAATTATGAAATTATTATTCCAGTAGTTGTAATATTTGCAGCCATTTATATGTATTTTTCGCTGAAGTTTTTACCAAATTCTAAGAAAATTAAAACTACTCTTCAGTACACAATATTTAAATGGAACTCCACTTTTTTCTCTTTAAATCAATAGATATTATACTATATAGGAATATACCTCGATAGCATACCGTTTCCTCCAGGAATGAAGGAAAAAGAGACGTTTTATAAAATGAAAATGCACGTGATAAAACCATGATCCAACAGCTACTTTCAAATTTTTCGAATGTAACGAAGGGGACCTAAGTTACGTAATTAAAGGGGTTTATATGCAGTACTGTAA
>LQMS01002310.1:0-65205 GCA_001657455.1 Spathaspora girioi | reverse complement strand
TGTTCGTCTGGTGTACAGATATCGTCGGTAATAGCACGTGACTTGTTAGAAAAAATTTGACGTGAAGGGTCACAAATAAGATATAAGATAATTTATTAAGAAGATCGTTCTAACTTTGATGTTAACTCGCTCTTCAGCTACTAAAAAGTAATAAAATTCTTAAAGAAGTGATTGTTAAAACTTTCTTCTTTTTCTCTACAGCGATTAAGTGCGAACTTTCCTTTTTATAGGAAATTGTCCGCGTGGTGAAAAATTTTCACTCCTGCATGGTAAGTTTCGGGAATTCATTTTTATCCGTCACTAGGTGCGATTCAGGCTAAAAACCAACAATAGTTGTTCCAGATCTTTAAACAATTCATGATCTCACTGGTGATAATTTTTGAAGTTGAAAATATGATTTGTACAGAGGCACGGTTCCCTTTATTGGTCCCACAAATAGACTACTATACCTACCTACTTCCCTAAGACGAGCAATAGCAACTTGACGCTTCTTTCCTTCGCTTCTATACGCATATAAAACTGGATCATCAAATACGGTGATATATCCTATCTTGCCCAAGTCACGAATCAGCACCAAATTGCATTTTACGGATGGGACATAAGCGACATCTTTAAGGACTAACTCCAATTTATTAACTTTCAATGTCAATGTACCAGAACCTTCGGCATGGACTATTCTCTCATCTGCAATACTGAATGCATAATTCATATGGGATTTAAAGTCTGTCAAATATTCCTTGTCACATACTATCGACCTTGAAGACATGAAAATAACAATTCTAAAAAATGTGTCTAGATGCTGATGATCGATCTCTATTTTAGTTTTGAAAGTTAGCTAAGCGCGCTTTCATAGGAAACGAAGCGTAAATATCAAATTCTACCAACCAAAATCAGCACTATTTTTCTCGCAGCCGAGACAAAAAGGAGTTCTGAAGATTAATGACAAGCTTTCTTCGCAAGTATCACCAGCTAGATGCCAATTAGTTCCTAATCAAAAGCTGCAAAAGTTCAATACTCAAAAATAATTGGAAAGGCTGCACTTTATCAAAGTGGCGTTTATATGCAGGATTTTATAACACTAATTTTCTAGTGAAAAATCGTACTAGGGTCATCTTTTTCTAAGATATTTTTTTGACGTAGCAGTTCTGCCTCACCATGAAATCATGCTATGAACATATTAAATCACGGAATTTTCCAAATTTCGATTTGAATCTTTAAAACCCTATTCTTTCCATAACAACAACCTTTATTTCGAAAAATGAAGTTAAATTTCTTATCAGTTATATTATTAATGGCTACAGTTGGAATAACTCTGCCTGTACCACTTCAGGTCTGCTGCAAAAATGGTGATGACATATATTGTGGAATACAGGAGACTGAAATCATTCCAGAAAACTGTAATGTAGTTGAAGTCCTCCGTAGATGAAGTCCTCCGTAGATGAAATGCCTGCTAGGTAAAGTGAAGCTACGATTCTTAGTAGGGAAACAAATGCCAAATGAGAAATGTTTATGATGATTATTTACACTACACAAGGAGCACATCAGAAATCTAGTTTCTACTCTGCAGGTTGTGCAGAATAGAAATATGTTGACCTAATGAATGCTTCATGTTGTCATAATAATGACTTGCTTGAGTACTAATATCTACAAAAGGATCTTATAAATAGAACCAAACATATAGCTAAATACTAAAGTATATTAACAGTAAAGTTTTAAGTTTCGAAGAAACAAGGGTAGCAGAAGCTTCCAAATTACTGCAAAAATCTTGCGTTATCGTCTCTATCTTGGAGAAGGACATATAATTCAAACTAACTGATAAATACGCAAAAAGAGCACTTTTACCGATCCCCATAATAAGAGCTTCACCGGATTCTCAGTGTTTCAAAGGAAGTTCTCTATGATACTCTTCAAAGTCCTCGAACAAAAACTATTCAAGCCTTTCCAGATATAATCAGTTCAGAAGGCTAGAATTTTCTTAATGTAACTCTAGCCAATCTTATGTTGAGAGAATCAAATGACTGCAAATTTTATAGATCTTAAAAAAAATACGAGTCATATCACGTGCGGATAAGTGACCAAAATTTTTGTCACCAGCAATCAGCAGAAAAACTAGTTCCATTTCTATTTCAGTATTAACTCTGGCTAAAGCTTTCCTTTGCAACATCACCATTATAACAATGCTTCCTGATTTTACGAAAAAGATTATTCACGAAGGGGAATACGTGATACCGAACCGTCAGACATTGCCTATCCACAGCACACCATCTGGTGAAAATTTAATAGGCAGTCCTACCAAAGGTGCAACACCTCTTCGATTAAATTCACCTGGAATAAACCACAATGATATGTCAATCTTCAGTTCTTCTCCACTCAAACTAGGGAATATATATGGTCAGTTTGATGCAAGTGAAGTTGAGTCGCTTGGGTCTTCTCCTCCTGCATTTGCATCGACATCTTCTTTTAGTGATGCTTTTCATGATGTACCCAAATTGATTCATAAGTGGACCCGTACTCTTTCAATTCTTTGTTGTGTGGCGTCTCCAGTTCATAAGTTATTATTCTGTGGGACTCAGGATGGTAAGATTTTGGTATATGATTTGACAAACTATAGTTTGACTAAAGAAATTGATGCTGGTGGACAACAACATCAACCTCCATCAATATTGACTATTTGTTTAAGTCGAGATGAGAATTATTTATTCGTGGCCGGTTCAGATTCATTGATCAAAGTATTTGATTTGAATAACAACTTCCATTGCACTCATATAATTTATTCCTTGGTGGATATTGGTGATATTTTTTCAATTGCATGGTGCGACGAGCTTTCAACGGTGTTTGTTGGGGCCCAGAATGCATCTATACTTTGGTGTAAGCTATCATTTGATCGAGATTCACCCGTTTCAAGTTCCAATATTGAAAGATTGCCCGGTTTTCGATATGATAAATTCTTTGATTCAAAGGGTCCTGGAGGGTCCCAGAACACCCTTCAAACCAAGCATGAAATTTATAGAAAGAATTCTTCGTCGACCACCAGGAACTCTCCCCATACTAAACATCTCAAATTGGTGGAGACTAAATGTGAAGATATTATAAGGTTTGCCCATAATGGTTATGTATATTGTTTGGACATTGTAACTGCTGAAATTGGTGATTTCCACCAACGAAAATATCTAATCTCTGGGGGTGGAGATGGATTAATTAATATTTGGTCAGTTGATAATGGAAGACCTAAAAAGTTGACTAGTTTGGCTAATGAAGAGTCTGTATTATCCATGACTGTCCATTGTTCTTTGTTATATGTCGGATTGGGGAATTCTTGTGTTAATGTATGGGATTTGACAACTTTACAATTGATTAGATCGTTTCAATTTGCTGCTGAGTTGAAAGAGCATCCTCATCTACAAAGAAATCTTCATAAGAAGCAACAACAGAATAATAACAATGAGGTCCTTAGTTTGGCTATATACAATGATTCAATCTTTAAAGCTTGCTCTGATTCAGGACTAATTAAATTGGCTATGAAAAGCAAAAACGTTTCCTTACATGAGAGTATTCTTATGAGTGTCGAGGAAGAAGATGGGATAATAAATACAGTGACAATATTCACTATTGATTCAGTGACATATCTTCTCTCGGGAGGCAACAAATCGCTTTGTTTATGGGATATAACCCAACCCATATTATCGGGACATAAACATCATACACCTCCAATCACTCCTGTTACTGATAAATTGTCTAACGATAATTTACTTTCTTGTTTGAAAAAGTATATTTCCTATAGAACAATTTCCAAGAATCCTCAATTATACCTTGAAGATAGTCGCCATTGTGCTCAATTCCTTTCCCGTTTACTTGTCGATTTAGGAGCATATCAGACGCGTTTGTTACCGGTTCACAATGCGAATCCAATCGTTTTCTCGGTGTTTACTAAGAACGACAAGCAACTGGCTGGGGGGCTGAACAAGAAGGTAAGATTATTGTGGTACGCTCATTATGATGTTGTTGATGCTACTAACCATGAGGCGGACGAATGGGCCACCGATCCCTTCGTTATGACAGCTCGAGATGGGAATTTATATGCTCGTGGTGTAAGTGATAATAAGGGTCCTACATTAGCTGCCATATATAGTGTCGCTGAATTATTTCAAAAGGAAGAATTAAGTTGTGATGTAGTTTTCATTATTGAAGGTGAAGAAGAGTGTGGGTCCATTGGGTTTCAACAAGCTATTCAAGAACATCGTCTGATTATTGGTGATATTGATTGGGTCATGTTGTCCAATTCCTATTGGTTGGATGATAACACCCCCTGTTTGAATTATGGGTTGAGAGGAGTTATTAATACGTCGGTAACCATCAAATCAGATAAGCCCGATCGCCACTCTGGGGTTGATGGTGGTGTACTGAAAGAACCAACTATGGAAATGATGCATGTTTTAGGGCTGTTGATGGATCCCGTGACAAGTCAGATTCAATTGGACCATTTCTACGATGATATTTTACCCATGCTAGAAACCGAACTGGCTTTATATGAGAAGATCCACCAAGTAATCCATACCACTTCCTGTACGCTTATCCGCAAGTGGAGAGAGCCATCGTTAACTATTCATAAGATCCAAGTATCTGGACCAAATAATAATACCGTGATTCCTCAAGTTGTGCATGCGACAATTTCCATTCGTATTGTCCCCAATCAAGATCTAGCTACGATGAAACAACAATTAATCAATAAATTACAGAGTTCTTTTGAAAAGCTTGAGTCGGAGAATTCGATCGAAATAAATATCTTCCATGAAGCTGAGCCTTGGTTGGGAGATCCGGCAAACAAAGTATATTCGTTATTATACGAGAAGGTCCACACTCATTGGCAACAAGAACCGCTATTTATTAGAGAAGGTGGATCTATTCCTTCGGTTCGATTCTTGGAGAAGTGTTTCAACGCCCCTGCTGCACAGATCCCTTGTGGGCAAGCTAGTGATAATGCTCATTTAAAGGATGAGAAGTTAAGAATCATTAATTTGTTTAAGTTACGATTAATTTTAACAGACACTTTCAGAGAATTAGGAAGACAGTAGTTAGTAATGTTTTCAAATATAACGCACAAAATATAGAAGTTTATAGGTGAGCAATGGTTGGTTGATTTATTACCAGACAGCCAAAAAAAAAATTAACAAAAAATTAATAAAAAATTAAAAAGTAAACATATTAAAAACTCGTTTATTAGCAATTACATAATTACGAGAGAATTTTTTTTCTTGCTTTTCACTTTTCTTTTCCCAGTAATTCATACCTTTAAAAAGAGATTACAAGTCTTCCTTTTGTTTTTCCTGTTTATATAACATATCCTAGATAAATCTGTGGAATTGATTAGTCGATTCATATCTTCAATGGTTTGGTATGTTCTTGTATGCTCAGGCGTGCTATAAACGTCTAAATCTTCAAAATTAACCAAATCATAGTCTTTTTCATGCCAAATCCAGGCAAAACGGGGAACAAGGGGAGGTGTTAAGGTTGCGGAAGACGACGATGAATTTGTATTTGTTTGCGACATTTGCTTGGAAATTGGGAGTGTTGGTGAATTTGAGTTATTGAGTGCTGCGGTCTTTTGTTCGGTGTTTAATTGTGATAATATTTCCAATACTTTCTCGCAGGCAATTTTATCTTGGTATATTGGTGACATTGAGTGGTATGTTTTATCTGGGGATTGCGCTATTATGGGGAAATTTGTGAAAATGTTATATTTCGATTTAGTTCGTGTTGCTCCTGCAGAAATACAACTGAACTCGGCAAATTTCAAAAGTGATTTGTTGAAACAAAAAACACTATAAAATCTATTTGAGTACAGTGAAGGGTGTTTCAATTTGGATATCATAGAACTATCTAGAAACTCGAATGATGATTGTTGGATATTAAAATGCTTGAGGACAATTAAAATTTCATTCATTTCCTTGACAATATCATTGAGAAGGATAAGGGTCTTGTAATTGATATTAACTTTATTTATATTGTTATAAAATGGGACAAGAATGTCGGTCACGAAACAAGCATCATGAAGACTTATATTTTCAGGTATAGGTATCAACAATTGATATGGAACATCCATAAATTCCTGTAATCCTCCATCAATATCTTTACCATATAATAGGTTACATTCGCACGACTCTTCAGAATGTTGGTTCTCTAATTTACAAGTTGTATAGGGGAACACCAAGTATCTTTGCTTGGAATCATATTCAAACACTGACTCCAAGTTAGGAGGAATCGAGTGTAGCTTAACTATTATACCTTTTCCAGGTGTGACTACTCGAGCATCTTCATGAAAGTCAAGCTCAAAGTTAATACTTGTCATTTTTATCTTCACTGTGATTTTGTTCTGATATGATCCGAAGTTGTCTTCAACATTGCCATTTTCAGCAAAAACAATTCTCTTTCTGATTGTTTTTGTTTTGGGATCATATATTCGCTTAATAGGTAGTTGTGTCACCATGACTAGCGAACGTTTCAATCTTGGTCTTGGTATTTCTTGGATGTTGTATAATTGACGAAACTAAGAAAAAAAAATTTCGTATTTTACTGGGATTAGAAGACCCTATCCTGGAAAGTCAAATCTGAGATTTCCACGAAGTATTCTATTGCGATAACGTTTAAAATAAAGGGGGATCAAGTGGGGGCGTGTGAAGGTGGTCTGTTTGAAGTGGGGATGAGTTCAAAGTACCAATTGGGAATTTCTTTGTTTTTTATGTTTGAAATAATAATTCGTAAAATTACAAAGAAACCACTCTTCAATATTTAGAAAAAAAAATTGGTGTAATGTTATATAATAGGCAGGTGTTTTCCAAGTAAAATTACGATCGCTTGATAGGGCGGTTGTGCTACGAGACTTATACGAATCACATGTTTGCATAAGTGTGATGGGCTAAAGTTAAAAACTTGATACGTTTTTCTCTGTGAAGTTTTAAAGTGGAATGAAAGCCACAAAGTTGCCTGGCGATCAAGCGAGATTTAGCCCATGATTTTGTGCCAAATTCGTATGCACTTTGCTTGCCAAATTGGGATTGTTGACAACAAACCCAAAAAAAAAATTATTTTGATATAATATTTTATTATTACTGTAGTGAACCTATTCCGGTAATATGGTATTTGTAATACCGAGGCAGGCTCGTAAAATCAAGTATACCTTGATATCTGCAACTTCTGCATATCAACGCTTAATAACAGGTCAATCTTAACTTTTTAGCGTTGTAACTATTTATTTCAGGCAACAACATGTATGAAAAGAACAGCAACTTGCGCCCGCCTATTAAAGTGTTGTTAGCTTGTCTGAAGTTCTGCCGATCTTCTGAATGCTGGATAATGCTACAATCCTCGGTCAAATTAAAGTATTAAAAAAAGAGCTCTTGTAAAACATGTGCACGAAGGAGGGTTTCCCTAACCAAAAAGTTCTAAATCGCATAGCTAAGGTAGTGCATGTGATATCCAAACACATGCTTTAAGCCACATTTAGTTTGAACGTTTCGATATTGGACTGTAACTTGTTGGCAGAAATTAAACTACGGCTTCGCTCCCAGGATTTACTGATAAAGAAAAGTCCGACAATATCAGGGCTTCAAATTATTTCTTTTTTATAAGTTCAATCAAATTTTCGCGTTATTCAAGATATCACTGAATAACGATACTTCCCCTATCTTATTATAAAATCTATTTATTAAAACGTACATACTACTACTTTGTCGATTCTTCGTCTTCCGCTTTCTTCTTTCTTATTTCTTCGTCTATAATAGATAATCTCAATGCTTCTTCAATCATCCTATCTTCAATTGATCGAAGGTTGTTGGTGTTCAAGCCACCACTCGTTGAACCCGATGTATTTCCTCGTCTTCGTGTTCCTTCATTACTCCCGCGTCTTCTCGTTCTAGCATCATCAATATTGCCACTGCTATCATTATTATCCAGAATTAATAAATTAGAAGCATGAATTGCACTGGCAGCAGCCGCCTTTCTCGCTAATTTATTTCTTGCCGAAAGCAACTTGGTCTCCCAATCGGGTCGAATCATATCTATCGTAATCACCTCTGATGCTGGGGCTTTACGGCGTACCATTACTCCCATTCCTATGGTTGCAGAGTTCTTCCTACTTTTATCATTATTTCTCTGAACTTCTTGATTCGTTTCATCCTCTTCGTCGGTTATATCTCCATTTCCAATATGTTTCAGGCTGTATGCACTTGGTTTAATTCCGCCTAATCCTGTACATAAATTGGTAGGTGGAACATAGGTAACCCCAAAATTAGGCATTGCGCAATATGGACAACTAGCTGGTTCGGTAATAAGTGTATGAGGCAATGGGTTTCCATTTGGGTTCGTATTAGCTTGCTCTTCGTGTGGAGGATGGGGGTCTAATCGTTTAATTTGAACAAAACATTCAGTACATATAGGTTGAAGACAGCACCTAGAAACATTCAAATGTGATGGATAGTACAAAAAGCAAATAGGACATTCTCGAGGTTTACGGTATAGACGTAATAATAAATCGCGACTAGGCATATCGAGACTACTTGACCTATTTTCGTAATATCGTTGTTCTTCCACTTTTTGGGCGTCTTTGACTCTAGAAATTAAAGCTTTTAGTTTAGCCTTTTCTTCTTGACGCTTATAAAAATTAGAAGATTTGTGAATTTTGTGATCATCAACATCATCTTCCTCTTCTTCGTCGGTAAACCCGGGTTCTAGTGCATGCAAGGGTAGTTGCTTTAAGATAATATAAAGCTCATCATCTGTCCAACTGTTATCAAAATCTTCTAAAGGTGTGAAAAACGGAGACAATCTCCCTTGAATAATTAATTTCCGAACGACATCACAATTATAGTCAAGATTGGATTTGTAAGTACCAAACGGAGCCAAATATCCACCATCAACATTCTCATGATACTTAACAATTAATTGATTATAATGCTTTTCTGCAGCATTATCCTTCTCTTGTTGTCGCTTAATCTTTCGTAGCTCTGCTGATGCTGAACGTTGATGTCCGTTGAAAGAAGATGTGGTGTTTCTTCGCTGCAGAGATCTACTGGCGATTGCAGCTTGAATAGATGAAGATCCCCCTGCTCCTCCTGATACAATGAAGTCAGAGACGGAGGATGAATCGGTATTGGATCGGCTTCTCGTTTCCTTGGCTGGTACGTTACCCATGATTATCAATTGAATCAAACGGATGTGGTGGATAAGGACAGTGGTATAGTATCCCTTGTTTTAGTGCGAGATTGAGATATTATCAACCTATCTTTTGGCTTTTAGGTTTGATGAAATGGATTATGTGGTTGTTATCCTTCAGAATATACAAGCCAGGAGTGTTACTTAGGCTGTCTATATTATATGTGGGGAAAATCAATTTATCGTTCGGTCGTCTCAAGGCTTTTTTTTTGTTCTTCCAAATCCCCTAGCCAGCTACTATTTTTTAGTGCGGTTGAGATAGTGGAAGTACCACATTGTCAAGGAGCCACATCTGATGATGCTGCAGAGGCGGACTTGTCAAATTTTCGGAATTTACATAGAGATAATATTATTACACTTGACTTTGATATATAGAGCAATTAGCAATAGGTTCCTCATATGTATGGTATCAAATAAGCTAAAAATTTTGCTGGTTAGATAAAACATAAAAGCCTACATGCGAGCAACTGATCCCCTATTCTCCCACCCCGTTTTTAACTATTCTTTTTCTATTTCGGAGTGGTCTCGAAATTTCAGCCAGCGAATCTAGGCCCTTCGTCGAAACTTATCTCATTCGTTTGCTTTGTCAAGCATGTGGGAGTGATGGCAACTTAGACGATCACCCTTGATCTACCACTTTGTGCCAGATATTTCTCATTGTCTAGGCGCACGACTGTAAAAAAAGCCCCTATTATTCCCGAGAATTATCGCGGGTGGAAGTACAACTCCCTGACACGTACATCTTGTGACAATAACATTTGCGAACTTTTGCATGATCAAAAAGAGAAAGATTGTAACTTGGAAGGTTGAAATATATAGTTTCTGATAGGACTGATGCAAAGTGTTCGGTTTGTTGCTTTTTTTTTGCAACCGTATGCAAGGTATAAAAAGTTAGCAACAAATAGCGCAGGAAGAAGTAAATTTTTCTAAGCAAGTCTAAGAAATTGGGTATCTTAAATCGTACATCTGGGTTCACATACAGGCCAATTCTATGTTCGTTTTGATTTGTTCATATAGTCAACTTGCTTCTATCTAAAGTTGGAACCTACAGACATTTTTGTTTTCTTCTATTATTCAGATCACACTTAATGTAAAGCGCTACTATTAGCGAAGGTATCACAAACGTCAACCAAAATGTTCACGAAGATTCTGTCTACACAGTGACATATTCCCAGAGATAACCGTTTTAATTAATACATATAAAAGAGTGGAACCTAAATACTATAGGGAAATAAATATTGACGAAAGTCAAGCAAGCAAGAATACTTCGCATTGAAGTATCGTTAACTCACAAGGGGGTATACATTGTTCATTCGAGACTGTTATTTATCTGAAGAACCATCATATTATTAGGTGGTAATAATTGCTGCTGTGTGACCCTTTGATCGATTTCTTTTCAAAACTTTCAGAAACCATTTGAATATCACCAGTGACTGTTTAGAATTCAGATTACCCGTATCGTTAGAACTTAGTTCTTGTTCTACAAGAGTGATTTCACTATGCTTTAGATCTCCATTCGATGACGACTTGACCAAGGAATGTCGTGATGTACCAGGGGTATTAGTTTCAAATGTGCCTGATTTTGACATTGGGTCATTTTCTGATATGGAATCGAAACAGCTGACGCTTGTGTTCGAGCGGACTTGGCGGGTTTCGAAGCTTGGTTTATTCGAACTAGGTTGGGGTAAGTTTCTTTCGATACTCGCGTGTGTATTATCCTTGTCGCTGTGATTTCCCTCTTTGTTCTCTCGGCGTGATAATTCTTTGTTGTCACTAGTGATTTCTTCACAGGGACTTAGTTCTTTGTCACTAATATTGGGTTCAGGGTAGTTGTCTTCACTATCGAACGTTTGTGGCAGGAAGGAATATAGGTTCGTTGAAGATATTCCACTGAACCCCAGGGGATATTCTTCGTCGGTTTTTTGTGGTTGCTGTAATTGATGGTCTTGTAAGGTGGTGTCTATTGATAGTTGAGGCTTTGATTGAATTTTTTCTTCTATTGAACTGAGGGTATGTAGCAAGTGATCACACGATATCTTTGCTTGATTAAGGGTATAATTAGCTTCAATAGTCTGCTCAACAAATATTGAATGATAGGTTGTATTTTTCACATCTACCAATATTGAATCGGTTTCATCGTCAGATGTTTCACTGTCTGAATCTGCAAAACTTTCCAAGGTAGTTGGCAGTAGGGGGTGAATAAAGGGGGAGTTTAATTGGAATCCTGTTGACCAAGTCTTCAGATCATTTGGTAGTATATATATTGATTCACGTTCAACACTTGATTTAGAACGATTAAATATATTACTAATTATTTTGGAAGATCGATCACCATTTGTTGATAAATTCGAAGCTTTCCTGAAAAGTCTTATCGAGCTATTTCTCCTTGGTGACGTTCTTGGTTGATGTGGCAGCTGTTGTGTGTGTTGTTGTTCGGATTCTTCCAGATGTTGACTTAGTTGATCTGTAGAATTTAAACCATTTTTGAAGCGAAATAATCTCGAAACTCTATTATTTTCTGACGTTTCTGTCATTTTTAGCTCGATCTATTTATGTTTCGAAAAGGAATTGTTGTTGAACTGTCAAAGAAAACACGTAAATAATCAAATGTTGATTTTAATTCAGCAAATGGGCTGGTTGACCTCTTCGTCAGTCAGAAATGGCTTTTCCTCCAAGAATCGTACTAAGAATTATATATTCAAAAAAAATAAAAAAATTCGTTTTGTGATCGCAGCAAAAAAAAATGGTTTCACTGTGTTACCGCGTTTTTGTGAATTGATTTTATTTCTTCGTCGAGTGGCTTCAATGAATTTGGTTTGATATGCTTTTTAAAAACCAATGAGTGTTTTTCAAGAACAAGTTAAATAGAACGGAATATATAAAGGAAACACTTCTAAAAACCAAAGTGGGATGATAAGAAATTTACTTCGGCAGGAGTACCACCAAATTGGATTTTTTATTATTTTTTTTTTATTTAAGTCAAGTAAGCGAAAAAAATTCTTAAGTATAATTTCTTAATGTCCCTAATTGGGACAATAATTTAACCAAAAAAGAGTTTTAGATTTGCTTCAAGTTTTTTTTACTTAGTCAGTTTTGCATAACACCATTTCAACTGTAAAGCCAGGTATGCTTAAATACAGCATTTCTAATTCTCTAAAAGAGGCGGGCAAAGTCAAACTTTATCTCACTAAAGTGAAAAGAGCAAAGAAGTTGAACGTTTTTACCTTACAGTACAAATCCCAAAGTTAAGTAAATAATTGAGGATATTTTCGGTTGGCGGCGACCTAGACCTGCTTGTGATTTCTTCGTATCTAGAAGTTGCCAAGAGTAAAGGATTTAAAGTGATTGACATCTCAACCAGAGAGATGCCACACTAATTAATTGTAAAACCAATGGAACAAAGATTTTGAAGGCAAAATAATAGTCTAGATTAAAAGTTAATGTCAATTATGGGCTGAAACATGGCAGGACATGAAAAGAAAATCATAACCTTAAGTGTCTGACACTTTATTAGGCTATTTTTAGAATCGTGAGGCAGTTACATTTTCTTGAAAAGGATGTGTTGACCCGCCTTAACTAAGAAAGGGTGCAAACTAAAAAACAAAATTTTGTGTTAAAAAAATTTTTGCGTGGGGAGAACAATGACCAAAAAAAAAAAAGAGAAAGATTAAACGGTCTGGAACCATTTTCTTAGAAGATTTGTAGTCACGTTATTTTGCCGAAATAGCCGAAATGCATACGAATTTTTGCAATGTTGATGCAATTGTTTACTTTTCTCCGCTTTTGACTCAATATCAGTTTTAGATTTGTTTGTTGGTCATACTGATGTGGTTCTAGCGAGTCGTAAATTTATAGATAATTATTTAGTATGTTCTCTGCATATTAACCATCAAAGAAGGTTTTTTAGAGATTTTCTTGAATATTGTTTGCAAAAATTAGAAGAATCATAACCGTTTTCAATTTACAAAATAGTTTAGTACCCAATGGGAATTCACTAAGTAGAACTTATTAGATGTAGATACCTATAGTAACCACCGATTGTTAAAAACATCTGTAAAGTCCTTTCCTAAGTTCATTTCTCCTACAGCTAACTTTTCAAATCTAAAAGATCATACTAATTTAATAAAAACTTAACTATAGTTCAAATCCTAAAGTGCTTACTGGTTATACTTGTGTATTACAAGATTACTACACCGTACGATTAGGTCGTAATTAGCAAGATATACTACAAAAAAAATTGACTCTCTGATCTGTTAGAAATTACTATACTACAAATTCTAGTCTAGGATATATTTTTCCATCACTTTTTCTGGAAAAAGCTCATGAGTGATGCTTGAACTTTCTTACCATCTCCAGATTTCTTGCCAGTTGATTTAGCAGGAGCTGGTGACTTTCTTGTTAGACGTGGTGCTGACTTCGTTGGTTTAGTTATAGGTCTTGCCTTTCTGGTAGTGATATAACCGTCATCATCGATTTTCTTTTCAAGTTGTTCCACTTGTTCTGATTCGGAAATTTCTTGTGTATCTGGTGTTGGACTACGCTCTTGATCTACTTCCATTGGTGATTCTTTAGTTGACAATTCTTCTCCCTGTTGTTGTACTGGTGAGGCTGGTTCGAGATTTTGTGTTTCTTTTTCTTCAGATATTACTATTGGCTCATCCTTTTCAGCTACATCATCCTTAGCATCATCTGAATCACTAAATTCATCTTCAAAAAGCTTTTCAAGATCAATAGTGGATAATTTCTCACGAACTGCAGGTTCACTATCTTCTACATTCTCATCATCACCAGTATTATGATAAGCAATAATGACTCTTTCCCTTGGAGCTTTAGGGTCCATCTTTCTAGATTTGTATTGATAACTAGGTTCAGTTAAAGCTCGCTTTTGAGGAACCACGGCCAGATCTTTTTCGTTTTTCCTGGATGTATAATGAGACAGAATGGAATTGGCTTTAGACTCAGGTTTGGGCTGTACTTTTCTTGATACATACGAAGATGATATAGTTGAACTTCTAACAGTGGACCTTGATTTGGCTTGTTGTGATTCTGGTGTTGATTCTTTGGTTGATGGGCGTGGGGTTTGGACAGCCGCAGCAGCGGCCTTAGCTACAGCAGGAGCATCGGAGACAACAATTTTAGGACCTATGATGATTCCATTCTTTTGATACTGTTCAAGATTGGATATATGACTTGGAAATTTAGATTCTTCAAGGGCAAGATCAGTATTTGTAAAATTAAGTTTCCGTTGTGCAACACTATATACATGAATAGTCAGAATTGAAGTAAATTTCTTAACATCTTCATCCAAATTAGATTCATCCTTAGATAATCTAATTGATCTCCCGCCAGTCGTAGTGGCTCCTGTGATTAAAAATGTTGCTGCTAATTTACCTCTATTTTTTTCATAGTATTCAAATAACCATGTCTTGGCTTGGTCTATAGGTATGTTTAATTGACGAGAAAATTTATGATACGTGACTGGTTTCTCATTCTGGAATATTTCGTTGGCGAGATATTCAACTTCTTTAGGTGAACAACTCATGGTCATATCTATCCAATTAGTAGTGGTAATTCTGGCTGATCAAATTTGATCCTCTTTTTGCTTGCATAACAATTTTTATACGCGTTTTTGCGCGCGCTAACAAAGGATCTTTGGCGCGCATAAACTGAGTGAGTTTAAAGACACAAATTATACCATTTTTCTCTATATACCATGTCAAAAACTATACACTACAAAACAATTTTATTCTAACCTCTTTTTTTAAAGTTCATCCTTAACGGGAATAGCCGTCTTTTGAGCAGCTAAATATTCTTGTTTTTTGAGTTCTCTAGCTTCAAGATTACCTTCTAATGGACCTTCGATCATTTCTTTAGTAACACCATCACTGATTAAAGTTCTCCATTGACGTACTCTTTCAAACCCATTTTTAGCAGATTGATAATCTAAAACCGCTTTTTGGATTCCTTGGCTGGAACTAGCGACAAATGGTCCATATTGAACGGTTTCTTGTTCCAATTTCTTACCCCCAATCAATACAAATTCTATTTCAGTTTCCTTGTCTTCTTTGGTGGCAAGATTCTTACCTGTGAAATGATCACCTTTTTCTTCAAAAAATACATTTTCGTATTGGTTGATTTTAGTATCATTGTTTAGAATTAAATCTTTCCCATTTAATACATATAAGAAATAGTTGAATCCTGGTTCCAATTCTTGTTTAAATTCACCACCGGCTTTAACACGGTAGTAGTAATAATGTACTGGAGTATAAGCTAAATCTTTAATAGACTCTACCCCATGACTTGTTCCAGAAATTACTCTAATAGTAACTTTACCATCGTCAGTAGTTACTTCAGGGATTTCCCAAGCTCTTAAATCTCTATATCTTGGGTTTGCATCTTTTAAATGATTACGTAAATCAACCCATAATTGTAATCCGACAGTAGGTGATCCATCATCATTAGGGACTGGCATTTCTGAATGTACAACACCTTTACCAGCAGTCATGAATTGTAAATCACCAGCATAAAGAATCCCCTTGGAACCAGTGAAATCTTCATGGGCCATGGCGCCATGTAAAATTAAGGAAATTGTTTCTTGACCTCTATGAGGATGTTCTGGGAATCCATTGGCACCACTACTGGAAAAATGATCAAACATTAAAAAGGGATTAAATTTACGTTGATTCATAACCCCGATTGATCTTCTAACTGTGGCACCAGCACCTTCTGATTGTTGTCTACCGACCACTATTTTAGCAATGGATCTTGCAGCACTCATGTTATCTATTTGTTTTTTGTTGTTGTTGTTGTTTAAACCTAAACTGAATAATGGAAATAATAAAATGACAACTAAGAATACCAAGGGATTAATGGACATATAAATAGTTGTTCAAAAATGATAGAAGTCTTCGAGAAAGTCCTAGAAGGTCTACTTAACTTGTAATTCTGCTGACAAAACAAATTCACATAACTCGTGTAGCCTTTGTAGTTTTTATATAATTATGTCAAATTCTTACATTGCGAAACCTTAGTAAAGATTTACTAAA
The DNA here is from genome assembly GCA_001657455.1 of Spathaspora girioi. Lineage (NCBI taxonomy): Eukaryota > Fungi > Ascomycota > Pichiomycetes > Serinales > Debaryomycetaceae > Spathaspora > Spathaspora girioi. Next base: position 48,952 of record LQMS01002310.1, on the reverse strand, counting down.
AAAAATCTCCGGAAAAACCAAAAAATAACGGAAAAAGAAAAAAAAAGAAAAATCAAATATGTAATTATTACTAATTCCGATAGCATCGGATATATCTAAGCTAAAATAATAGTACAAGTTTTACTAACAAATACGGTTGCAATTTTTTATCTTTTTCTTGCAAATGTGTAAACTGTACCCCAGATCACATCAATTTCCGTATCATCATCCCAATTAGTTGCGTCTTTTAAATCTTGTACGAATTTGTCAGCAACATCAAACTTTGAACCATGAGCTTTCATCCAAGTATGATATGCACTCCAACTCTTGACATAATTTTTAAACCATTTCATAGTAATTGTTTTTCTAATGAATAAAGGAGTGGGATTAGAAGAATCTCCTGTAGGAACCCCATCTCTTTCTGGACGATATTCATGTCTTACAATGTCATAAAATTCCGATTCAGGAACTTGGATTTTTTTCATTAAAGATTTTATGTAGTTATGACCTGGCTGTTGGTAAAATGGATCCAAATATCTTTCAAAATCATGCTCTTCATGTGGTTGGTCAAATGAAGAACCATAGGTATAGTTCTGGTAAATTTCATTGGCCCCAGGGAATCCAATAAATACTGGATCGTTATAAAACCAATATGCTAACGTTCCGTTTCCTTTTAAAACTCGGGCAGATTCTTTAAAGAAGAGGTCATGATTCATCCAATGACAACATTCAGCACCGGTTATTAAATCAATCGAGTCACTCTTAATCGCTTCAGGTTGGCTTTCACCTGTACCTATTAAAAATTGGATTCTCCTGCTGGATTCTTGATCTAATTGGGAAATGCTCTCTTTACAATGTTGAATCATGGTACTTGAAGGGTCTGATCCGATCACACTCTTGAAATACTGTAAAAGCTTAAAACTAACAAATCCCGATCCACACCCAATATCAATTGCTACATCACATTTCGATTTCCCACAATGATATTTCATCAATTCTTGGTAGAATTCTTCAGGATAATTTGGTCTTGAATCGTCATAGTGCTGGGAGTTAAAGTCAGCTAATGAATAAGTGGACATGGTTGAAGAGTTTTATGAAAAGGTGAAGAAAATATAAAAACTGAGATACTTTGCGATGTTTATATATTTGGGATTGTTGCAAAAATAGAAGGGGAGAGGGTCATTATAGATCCTTTACCGGGCCGTTAACGGGAATAACTTCAAATACACGTCTAAAACAATCTCTTGTTTATATATTTGGGATTGCTGCAAAAAAAAGAAGGGGGAGAAGGGGAAATTGTGGATCCTGCACCGGGCCGCTAACGGGACTAATTTCAACCACATAAATTCATTGTGTCCACTCTAACGAACACATTTATACAATAATCAATTGTTAAGAAATACTATAAAATGATTTTTAACCACAACGAGAGAGGCAACCCCTCCCAATTCTTTATTAAATAGTTAAGGTAAATTGAGTAGAAGAGAAAAAAATATGATGTAGAACTACTAACGTTGGCACAATTCTATATTTTTCTTGCAAATGTATAAATTGTATCCCAGATCACATCAATTTCCGTATCATCATTCCAACCAGTAACATCCTTTAAATCTTGAACGAACTTCTCAGCAACATCATATTTGAACCCATGAACTTCCATCTAATTATAATAAGTACTCCAACTCTTGACATAATTTTCAAACCATTTCAAAGTAATTATTTTCCTAATGAATAAAGGAGTCTTGTTAAATGGATCATGCGTGGGAACCCCGTCTCTTTCTGGATGATATTCAAGTCTTATAATATCATAGAATTCCGATTCAGGGACTTCTATTTCTTTCATTAGAGTTTGTAAATAGCATTGTCCTGGTTGTTGATAATATGGATGTAAATATCTTTCAAAATCGTGTTCTTCATCTGGTTGATCAGATGAGGAGCCGTACTTGTAACGCTGGTAAATTTTGTTGGATTGTGGAAATCCAATGAATACGGGATCTCTATAAAACCAATATGCTAAAGTTCCGTTTGGTTTTAAAATCCTGGCAGATTCTTTGAAGAAGAGATCGTGGCTTAACCAATGACAACATTCAGCTCCCGTAATCAAATCAATCGAATTTTCGGCAATTGTTTCCGGTTGGGTTTCACCAGTACCTATTAAGAATTGGATTCTATTACGAGATTCCTGATCTAATTGAGAAGCACTCTCTATACAATGTTTAATCATAGTATCTGAAGGATCTGTACCAATCACACGTTTGAAGTATTGTAAAAGCTTAAAAGATACAAACCCTGATCCACATCCAATATCAATTGCCACTTGAGTCTTCGATTTCTCAGAATGATATTTTATTAATGCTTGGTAGAACTTTTCAGGATAATTTGGTCTTGAATCATCATAGTGTTGAGAATTAAAATTAGATAACCAAAAAGTGGACATTGTTGAAGATATTGTGAGAATAAACAAAAACTGAGATATTTTGTGGTATTTATATTGCTGCAAAAAAAGGGGGGATCGAAGATCCTGCATCGGATCGTTGAGCGGAATGACTTGAAATACGTGTCAAAACAATTTCCTATTGTCCACAAAGAAGTACTAAAGCTTTGTTTTCTGAATTGTTTATATTAAGCCCAAAAGCAAGGTATCGTCATGCTACCAATCAGATAGTAACTTACAAAGGAAACCCAAAATCAGAATCTTTACTATATAATTCAAACAAGAAAAGCAGCATATGTGAATTTCCCCTGATCCTATTACCCCAATATCCCTCTTGAATGGATTCATGTTGATATTTCTTTCGGATCCCAAGTTGACAAGTTGTGTGTTTCGCATATGGAGAACGAATTATCTACAGTAGAAATCGCGCGCGCTCTAAAATTTAGCCCTTGTCATCTCAAAGCCTAGACACTAATATGCACATATAATATGAGTGAATCTCAAGAGAATGACATCGATGCTACATCATTCGCTAGTATTCTTGCAGGTGTGAAGCGAATGCGAGAGCAGTATGGAGGGGGAGAAAGTATCGAGGAAGGAAATGCTACTGAGTCTGTTGAGAAAGAGGTAATAATACCAGAACCAGAAACCATAGCAACGCCTGCTATAGCTGCAACGCCTCCACCAATAGCTGCTGCTCCCACAAGAGCTATTTTATTGGAACCCACTGCAGAACCTATACGACCACATCGACAGCCTACCCCAACAACCAGCTCTAGCTCAACACGTCAAACCCATAGACCAGCAACAATTTCAGAAGTTTTAGTCAGTAAAGCTCAAACCGGGAATCCCCTTTTAAAAGAATCAATGATGAAATTAACTCCTTGGAAATTTGATTCTTCGATACTATCAGATTATTATATCAGTCCGACATTTCAAATCTTATTTCTTTCTTTAAAATACTACAAGATAAAACCAGAATATATATGGACGCGATTAAAGAAACTAAATAAAGGAACATCTATAGTGGCGAATCAAAGAGTTAATGATCGTGCATTGAGGATACTATTAGTGGTTGTAGATATTGATGGTCATCAAGAAGTTATTCGCAAATTACTGGATATATGTATCAAAAATGATTTGACTATGATTTTAGCTTGGTCATTTGAAGAAGCAGGGAATTATATTGCCATGGCGAAACAATTGGATAATACCCCATCAAAGACAATTCTGAGCATCAAGGGAGTTAGAGGGGTTGATTATAATTCAAGTGTAGTTGAAGCATTTACTAGTATTAAGTCGATTAATAAGACTGATGTAAGTAACTTATTGGCAAATTATAAATCGGTCAAGAATAGTATTTTAGAAAGTTGTAAAGAAGATTCCGAGAATCTGGTTGGTGAAATTGGTGGGTTGGGAACTACAAAATTACGAAATTTAAAACATGCATTTCTGGAACCTTTTATTTACAACAAACAATATGAAGATTAACTAGTACTATTTAGTTTGCAGGTTGCTGTGCCTGTTGTTGTTTTTCTAATTCTATAACTTTTCTCCTTAATATCAAATTCACCCCATTTAACAATTCATTCTTTTCCACTAAAATATCCTTTAATTTCTTTGCATCTTGATCTAATTTCTTGATTTTAGATTCATATACTAATTTACCATCTTGAGCCAGTTTTTCCACGTAATATCCAGTACCAATATCCACCAAATATTCGTTTCGTTTCACAACTCTACCAGGTATGTATAACGAACTAGTTAACGGGATTAATAGATCATCCGATTTGTTTCCACTTTCTAAATTGTCAATACTAGCTATACATTCTTTTAATTTAGATTGTGCTGCTTGTAATGCTTGAAGGGATTGAGTGAAATGGGTTACTTCTTGATCAATTGATTTACGAAACTCTACCAACTGTTGTGGTGCAAGTTGATTCAAATCTATTTTGGAGGACATGTGCAGGGTGTAGTTTGTGACGGTATGTCAAGTTGTTCGTATAATACTGGTCTGTAGATCTATGTTGAATTTTTTTTTCTTTTGTTTTGGCTTTTGTGCTGTATCACAAGAACCAGAACATCTAAGATGGGAGCTGATGGAGGTACCATAGCAAAGAGAAAAGATATTCTAACTCTTCATACAAGTCTAGATTCGAAAAGGAACAACCATTCGAATGTCAGCTATGACAACGAGTTAATTTTATTAAATAGTTGTGGAATTTCTACATTACCACTTTATACTAAATCAAATGATCCAATAGTTGGTGATTATAGAGGTAGATTATATCTCAAGGAGAAGATTTTACAATATATTGTAGATTCAAAACAAGACAAGTCGAAAATAAATCCCAAATTCAGTCATATAAATTCATTAAAGGATCTTTGTGATGTTATAGTAGCAGAGTGGGATAAAACTAGTACCAGTCCTTGTATACGATGTCCTATAACAAAAGTTCTGGGTGGTAGATCTACATATGGATATTTACGACCATGTGGATGTTTAATGTCATATAAAGTTATTTCAGATTTAAATCAAAAGAATTGCTCTCATGGTAAATGTCCCAATTGTGACACACCATTCGATGATAATTGTGATGTAGTGATTGTTAATCCGTTGGGTAAGGAGGAATATAACAAATTAAATCAAAGTAGTTATGAAAAGCTTCAGAAATTACAATTATCCCATTCAAAGAAACCTTTAAAGAAGAATAAGAAAGAGAAGAATAATAACCTGTTAACAAGGAAGAGAGCCGCTTCTGATTCTCCTCGGGAAATTCCTTCCAAGCGAACCAAAATTTGAGTTGTATATCTTATAATTATTTATATATTTGTAACTATACTTTTAATAGACTATTTACATATTATCCCCCTACTCTTCGACACACACAGAGTTACACACACACATTCACATATTCCCTCTCACACTTGCTACCGCTTACTCGCTTATTGTTTTGACTCACCGTCAGGACGAGCTTCATGATATTCTTCCTTTGCAAATTTTAATTTGTTCTTGTTCCAAGGAGCATAATCTGAATTAGCATAGATATTAAATAAAATTGATCCAGTTCCAACAACACAGAATGTCACGATACCCAAGACTGTGACTCTATGGATTGCATCAGTAGCACGAACGTGGAATGGAAGTTGATTTGGAGTATTGACCATATTGAATACTTTGTTGGTTGTAAAAGTATAGTATGAGTTTTGTAACAAAGTTTTTTCTTGTTGTAACAGGCCAGAAAAAAAAAGGAATTCAAACTCCGCGCGTAGTAAAGTTATAACAAGTCTGAGCGGGACCTAAGTTTTAAAATTACATTACTTTTACTATACAAATATCTATTGTTCTAAATCAAATACTTTAACCATCCAATACTTATAATTCCATTCTCGACCAAGGAAGGATTGGCATATACCAATTCAGGCAACCAATGGAAATTATACAATCTAAATATATTCTCTTCAGTTGAATTTTCATTATTATCCAATACTTCATTTATAATATATTCTAATATTTCATGGCTTGATTCGTTAATTTGATTTATGCTCTCCAGATGCTTACCGACTCTAGTACCTTCACTTAAAATCTTTCCCAGAGATTCTGAAATCAAATGATTGAATTTCTCAGAATCTACATGTCCAATTGGTAGCTTATGATTGTCGCCTGGATTAATTGAACTGGTCTTTGGAGTTGGTTTTAATGCTTCATAATTAGCCACTTCAATATTAACCGCAAATTGTCTTGGTTGAATACCTCTAATTATAAATTTCTTCTTAGGGGCTTGTTGTTCTTCTTCTTCTGCTTGGGGTAAATTTATAACCATGGCTTCAGAACTGGGAAATGCTTTCGATACATTTTTAATAAATTCAACAGCCGGTAAAAGTTGTTTATATTCTGAATTTGTTTGTCCAGTTGGTGGATCCCAAATTTCTTGAAATTGTTTTTCATAGGCTTTCCATAAGGAAATTTGAGTTACTTCTCCTGGTATTACAATATCGCTCTCTCCTACAGTCTCTTCCGGGTCGGATAACGGAGTAAATGGTTCATAACAACAACGTAACCAAGTTGTTGCTCTTAATGGTTCAGGAAACTGAATAATTATCTTGTATAATTCAGCCGGTAATTCAGGTAATGTTGATGGAACCCGAGAAAAATCTGATCTTTTAGTAAGATTTAATTGAGGGATTGTTTTTATAGATGTTGGATCATTCAAGGGTAAATTTGCCACTATTAATCTGGGTAATTGCTTAACCAAAGTATTAAAATTTGCCTTGGTTGTATTTAATTGTAATAACTTGTTTAATCTAAACTTTTGAGAATCTTTGATTGGTGAAGATATAAAATCATGATGAATTGCTTCAGAATTTAAATACATTTTAAGAAATTCCAATACTGCATTATTCATTTCGTTGTCAGCCACCAATAATGTGTTGACTATAGTCTCTAATTGACTACTAGTTATAGCATCAATACAATTATTAGTTATTCTTTCATCGACGTCTTCTTGTTCTTCAGCAGCCTCCACTAACCGCTGTTTTTTCGCTTGATGTCCTTCATCTTCTTCTCCCTCGTCAATAAATTTAATTTTTCGATCACGAATAATCAACAAATGTGAAATACAATTTAAAATATTAACAAATAAATTCTTATCGCCAGAAGACATTAAAGCTTGCAACAAAGTATGAAATAAATGGTCATTTCTAGTATTTTCAACATAATAGCACGTCAAAGGTTCAAGTAAATCAATCAAATAGGTTAAAGCTTCAGAAAACTGATTATGATATTGTTTCAACTGTGGAATTTGGAAGTCTGGTTGATAAAACCAATTAGTTAAAAATTTCAACGCTTCAAGTAAATACTTTTTAAATTGTTTAATTTGTGATAACCATTGTTGATTATGTAAATCTTGAGCGGCGTTAGTTAAACTCAATAACGAATCCAAACTAAAACTAATAACATCTTGAGTGACCAAATCATACTTCTTGTCATTAATTAATTGATATGGTTTAATAAAATATTTAAATAATTCAAATCCTAAAAATGACCCTCCTTCATGTTCAAAATTAAATTTAGGGTTTAAGGAAAGACGACATAAAGTACTCAACGCCCATTTGATTTCCGATTCAATCCCAGATTTCAACGACATGTTGATCCGTGTAACATCGTCTATACCACGGTGATTATATCCGATAGGTGCAGTATATCCATACCCATTATATGCTTGTGTGGTTGTTGGAAACATCGAACCAGGAATTGGAGGTGGTCCATTTGAAAACCCTGAATCTGAGGGTTTTATAGATATGCTTCTAGAGTTGCCTGATATAGGCACAAGACCTGAAGATACACTCATTGTTCTTATCTAGATTTTTTGTACTTGGTTGTCAAAAAGTTTACAAATATGTTGATAAATTTTCTGTTTTGATTTTTTGTTGCTGGTGTTGGTTGAAAAAATTATGGAAATGCGTCACGTGAAATAATTGGTAGCGACGTCTGCTTTACATTGATTATTTCTAATATGCAGTATACACTAAATAGAAAGGATCATTCAAGACGGGGTTAACCTCTCATCATAACCACCTTTATAAGAGAGTAAACGATTCCTTAAATCAGGAAATTTAGCCGAAGTTTTACCAAAATGTTTCATAGACAAAATCGATAGAAATTAACTCACAATTAGATTGAGTTCTTTGTTGAATTGCAACTAGAGGTTTACTAAAATGGTTGTCAAGTTAGAAACAAGCTTTCAAACTTGAACCTAATTGGATTTCCCATTGACACAAGCCTTGTTCTACCGCATTGAGTATTCTCTTCCCGACTCCCCCGATTTCTTTCCGATGTCTCACAATAATTGCGCGCGCAATTTGGGGGGAGATTTCGTGCCGCACAGCATACGGTTTTCTCTTATCTTATAAAATCTCCTTTTCCCCTCTAGATCTTAGTCCCACCTCCACTCAAAGTAGTAAATTAACCAACATGAAAGCAAATAATTTACTTAGTGGTTTAATTGCACTTGTTTGTGCATCATCTAGTGTTAATGCTAGTTGGTTTCCTAATTCCGAACAAGTTATTCTTCAAAATGAAGTACTAGCCATCGATCAAGGTTTCAATTTGGCTAGTTTGCCATCTGAAGTTGGAGAAGCATGGCAGGAAATGAAACAGACTTTATCTTCGTCTGTCATTGCTCGGTTAATTAAACAATATCAATCCCCAATGTCGAGTTCTTCCTCCTTCAAACTGAATTTTGAATCACCTATGACTCAATTTGAAGCTTTATCAAATGATAAGTTTTCCGATTATAGTTTACGTATAAAGAAAAACCATCCTGAATTATTGGGTCTTGATGTTGTAAACCAATATACTGGGTATTTAGATATTGAAAGTCTTGACAAGCATTTCTTTTATTGGTTTTTTGAAAGTAGAAATGATCCAGCTAATGATCCAATTATCTTATGGTTGAATGGGGGACCTGGTTGTTCTTCTAGTACTGGTCTTTTCTTTGAATTGGGTCCTTCTTCTATTAATTCTACTTTACAACCAGTTTTCAATCCTCATTCTTGGAATTCTAATGCTTCAGTCATTTTCTTGGATCAACCAGTTGGAGTAGGTTATTCATATACTGGAGGCGACGAAGTCAAAAACACCGCCACGGCAGCAAAGGATGTATTTGTCTTCCTTGAATTATTCTTTCAAAAGTTTCCTACATTCTTAACCAATAAATTCCATATTGCTGGTGAATCCTACGCCGGTCATTATATCCCCAAATTTGCCACTGAAATTCTTTCTCATGCCGACAGAACATTTGATTTGAGTTCAGTTTTAATCGGTAATGGTATTACTGACCCCTTGATTCAAGCTGCTTCATATAGACCTATGGGTTGTGGAGAAGGTGGGTACAAGTCGGTATTAACTGAAGAACAGTGTCTTCAAATGGATAAGGATTATCCAAAATGTGCCAAGTTAACCAAATTATGTTATACATTTCAAAATGCATTAACTTGTGTTCCAGCTCAATATTATTGTGATATTAAACTTTTCAAACCTTACGGTGATACAGGATTAAACCCATATGATATTAGAAAGAATTGTGAAGAAGAGGGAGGGAATTGTTATATAGAAATGAACTATATGGATGATTATTTAAACCTTGACTATGTTAAACAAGCAGTTGGAGCTTCAAATATTGACATTTATACTTCTTGTGATGATAAAGTGTTTAGAAATTTCATTTTCGATGGCGATGAAGCAAAACCTCATCAACAATATGTTGCTGAATTATTAGAAAAACACATCCCAGTGTTAATTTATGCTGGTGATAAAGATTATATTTGTAATTGGATGGGAAATTTTGCTTGGGTTAACGAATTAGATTATTCTGGTAAGGAGGAATTTTCCAGTAAACCTTTACAAAAATGGTATCCAAATGGTGTTGAAGGTAAGGCAGCCGGTGAAGTTAAAAACTATAAGAACTTTACATTTTTAAGAGTGTATGATGCAGGACATATGGTTCCATTTGATCAACCTGAAAATGCATTGGCTATGGTTAATACTTGGATTCAAGGTGATTATTCATTTGGATCCAAATAGTCACATGTGTAATTTTACGTGACTCACTGTAGTAGACTGCTACTCATTTTGAAGTAATTTGATGTGAGTCAAGAAAGAAAAAACCGTATATATAAACAATCTATTTGTTTAATATAAATGTTTATTACGATTTAATCGTGTAGCTGTAAGCTTTTAATCGTGTAACTGTAACATCTCTAAAATTTCAGGTTATTAATTTACTCAATCTGGAGACCCCTCAACCTGTACATTAACTAATAAAAATGCCCTACACTCTCAGAAAAAAATTACCTATTTCGTGGAATTGTTTGTTTACTTATATTTTAACATACAACACTTTGCGGTTTTAGCATGTAGTGGCAATAATTCGGCTCCGATTAATCGCCTGCTCTTGTTAAAAAAAGGGGTAGTTTGAAACACTTATGCTACATAGATATGTCATTAGTTTCAGATGTTAGAAAACGTTAACGCGACAACGGTTTCACTAGTCTTTATGAAGACAAACCTTAATTGAGTTGTCTCAGAACAAGACTCTAGCCACGACTTCAAATGTTGCACGACAGTTTTTTTCTCGCTTGTAATTGCTTGTTGAAAGTCATTTTAAAATATTTTTTCAAAAAAAAAAAAAGAATCTATTGTTTTTGTTTTCTTTCGTCTGTTGTTTTTGTTTACCTTTTGGTTGCTTGGTTGCGTTTAGCTGTGATATTTCAGGTCAACCAATGTCCTAAACCGCATAATTTTTTTTAAAACCCAATCTAGAACAAAGGTTTCACAGAAGGCTTATTATTCAATTTAAGTTGCATAATTTTTTTTGCATCATCAACAAGGGACGTCGGTTATGATAATGATTACGAACGATGTACTTTAAAACTTTTTAATAGATCAAGGGTGCTCTTTACGTTACACGAACGCTCAAAATCAGACTCTTCAAGCCAAGAAGGATCACGAATGTGACTGCATGTAGCTATATGTAACACAGTTGAAAAAAAAGCTCTGTTTCGCCTGTTCCTGCATCCTGACGCACTCAAACCTTTTTTAGGAAGCGAAACTTCCTTTTTTAGCAGCCAAGCTTTCTATTTTTAAGTTAAACTTTTGGATTGATGCAAAAGCTGTAAATGGGCCAAGACTGTTTCCAATTTTGGTGTCTGACCTATATTTCATCGAATGTTTGTAATAGACGCGCTTTCAATACTTACTCGAATTGGTATATAAATTATCAACCGAATCCACTTTTTACTTTTTTCCATTCAATTTTATCATTATCCTTTAATCTAACTTTCTACATTCGTTATTATCATGCAATTTTCCACCGCCGTTCTCGCTTCTACTTTAGCTGCTTCAGCTTTAGCTGCTTCTAACAGCACTGTTGTCGTCACCGAAGCCATTACCGTCACTGACTACACCACTTACTGTCCAGAACCAACTGTCATCACCATCACCGTCTGTGAAGAAGTTTGTACTTCCAAGGAAATCGAAGTTGTTGCTCCAGGTACCATTACCATCACTGAACCATGTATCATTGAAACTACCTACCTCACTGTTTGTGAATCTAGTACTTACCAAAACACCACTGTACATGCTCCAACTGCTACCCAACAACCACAACCAATTGAGCACACCTCCGTATACGAAGGTGCTGCTAATGCCAAGGTCGTTGGTGCTTTAGCCGGTGCCGTTCTCGCTGCTGCTGCTTTGGTTTAGAGGTAGTTTCATAGACGTACTTTTAAATTTAATATAAATTATACTATGTTTTTCGTTTTTGGAACAGGTTTCCTATACTCTGTTTTCCATTAGGTTTTGAATTACTCATTTCGGTTCTAGTATTTGATATTTAATACTTCTATAGTTATTACCTTATACCCATTCTTTTTTCGTTTTCGTAGTATATATATACACTTGTTTAATATACTTGATATTTCTTTTATTTCGACATCAAAACAGATGTAGATAACCTATGAATTTGACTATATGAATGACCTATAAGCTTAATTATAAACATCTGCCCTAGTTGTGGGTGTAATTTCTTAGCATTGCCAAGTTGCTTCCAATTTTGTTTGTTGTAGACTTCCCAATTAGGCAATCATATGAAGTAGTTTTGAAAATTGTTATTTTTTGAATTTTTCGGGTCCAGTATGTCTCGGAACATTTTACACATCTGTAAAAAATAGTAACAGTAGTTCTTTTTTAATAGACGTAAACTAGAAACACTTCATCAAGAAGTGTAACTATCAATATGTCATCATTCACTAATGATTCAATCGACATAGTAGGAACTTCCAAGTTCCCTAAATCCCCAAGATTCTTTGACAACTCAAATTTACCAGACTTGCGAACATTTCAACTTCTTAAGGATAACAAAGTAGTATCTTTCAACAGTCAAATCACCAATTTCAACTATAATCCATTTACATTCCCGCAACTGAAAACAAAAGCAAATGTCCCTTTGGATTATCATCACCTTCCTAATAGGATAATTGTCGTGCCTCCCTCCCCTCAACCTTATTCTCCCAATGATATTCCCTGTTTCCAGTTGAATTCTCAACAAAGTTTGGATCCTATTGCATTTATAGAAAGTGTTCTGGCGTTAGGGAGACGTTCAGGAGCTATTAAAATCAGGTTACCTCCTGAAGACACGGAATTATTTCAAAATACTATTCAAATCAATTCGGATTTATTTTGGTTTCAAACTAATAAATTATTGAATAATCCCCTGCTGGATGAATTAATTATGAGATTGAAATTTCACCAGGATTTACTTAAATTTCATCAAAGTGAGCATCTGGAATTTATTAAACTGGAAGAACCGGCGGATTCAAAGAAAATGGGTGTTAGCAATTCCACCAGTGTAACTATACCTGCGGCAACAGCAATAAATCCTAGTGTTTCAACTAGTTCTGGTTCGTCGACTCCTTCCTCAAGTGGTAACAGTTCAGCTATGCCATTTTATTTAAATAAACTTCCTATGATTGATAAACGACCACTTGATTTATACAAATTATTTAGATCCGTAATTATTCGAGGGGGGTTTATGGAAGTTATTAATAAGAAATTGTGGGCACAAATTGGTAGAGAATTAGGGTATAAGGGTAAAATTATGACTAGTTTAAGTAGTTCTTTAAAAGCGTCCTACCAAAGGATCCTTTATCCGTTTGAATTATATTTAGGGTCGAAGAAATATGAGTATGTTGTTAAAAAGCAAGAAGAACTGATTCTAGATAATAGCAAACGTACGTTGGAAGAAGGTGAAGGAAAATCACTAATCAAAAGACCTAGCATTTTAAACCCGAGCACGGGAGAGAAAATAACGCCATTGCCGCCTCCTCTAATTATTGGTTCTGCCAAAGATTACAAGCGATCTATAAAGTCAAAATCTTCCAAAGGAATCCTTTTAAATTCTCCGCATTTGGTAGATATAAAACAACCTAATATTTTCCTGCTTAAACAAGAAGAAAAAAAACGGAATAGGCGGCCAAATGATATCACAGATTCACCCATACTCCCGCAATCTCAATTAAACCATGCTATTAAAACTATGAAAACTAACAAGTCCTCGTATCAAGATGATTCAAGGTTAAAATCAGCTGTGAAGATTGCTTCCATATATTCATTAAGACAGTTTATGGAAAAGGATTTAAAATTTCAAGAATTTGTTATTCAAAATAATCCAAACCAATTTAAAAATTCATATAGTAATGATAGTTCTGTTTTGGATCGAAATATGGTTCCCTACGACCAATTTGAAAAGATATATTGGAAATTTGTCTCCAATAACCAAGTCCATGATATCTTAAATAATGGGTTAGAATTAGAATTAGGTCAGGACTTACAAAGTAATGTTAATGGGTCTGGATTTGTTAAGATTGGTGACGATTTGGTAAATTTCAAGAACGCATTGAATAGTATACATTTGAATACTGATACCAGTAAAATTGTCCGTGCCACTACCGTCAAATCGATCATGCAAGGAGCTCAACAATCATATAGTAACCACGCTAGCTCTGCTCCCACCGCCACCACTACTACTAGTCAAATTGATTTGGGTGAGTTAAATTCTAGTAATTATATTGATGAACATTTCAAAGCAGCATTACATCCTTGGAATTTACACAATTTCCCAACCCATCAGAACTCGTTATTGGGAGCTTTGTATGAACAAGACATTAATAACCAAGAATTAACCACTACAAACTTAAATATTGGAATGACATTTAGTACCGAAAATTGGCATTGTGAGGATCATTTCACCCAATTGGCGAACTACCAGTTTTTTGGCGGTTCTAAACGATGGTATTTCATTCCCGAGCTGGAATTTGAAAAGTTTGAAAAGTTATTGGTTACTTTGAATCAAGATAAGTCAGGCGAACAAGTTGATGTTGTTGAATTGGTCGAGTCTATGAAGGGTGGTCTGGAAGAAATGGAATATGATACGTTGGTATCTTCTTTAGAAAATAAGATTAATACTGAAAATGATACTAGATTACAGCATTTGAATCCTAGTTTTCAAAATTTGATTAATTTACATAATAAGAACTTCAAATATAATCAAGAAGTTATGATAACTCCGGAAATCTTGGCAGAAAATGGCATTAGATTTACTACCACTATTCAAGAACCTGGTGAATTCATAATAAAGTTTCCTAAATGTTATTCGTCAACAATCTCGTTTGGGTTTAACTTGAGTGAAGCAGTTAATTTTGCATCCAAAACTTGGTTAAATTTTTCCCTTGAAGGAGAGAAATGGTTAGCTAAACAAAACCTCTTGCCCAATTTCCTGATTTTTAAATTATTGATTAATCTTGCCCAGATGTATGATAGTGGACAAAATATAACTTTTGATTCGGAAATTTATTCTCAAGTTGGTGGTTTGTATAATGATTTATTACGTACCGAAATTGATTTAAGAAATAAAGTTAGAAAGCTAAAGACGAAAGAAGTTTTAATTGATGAAAAATTGTTTATGGAACTGGATATGATTAGTGATGACGATTTACATAATGTGTTCCCCACTCGCGTGATGTTGACCGATACGAAAACTAAGGAAAGTTTTATTGTTAGCTTGGAGAATTATTTAAAGTATCACGAAGATCAAGCACTAGATTGGAGTAATATTACTGCTGAATTACAATTATTTTATTCTGATGATAAATTAAGGGCATTTTCAAAAATTTTAAATAATTATTCTGTCGATTATGAAACTTGGACTAAGAATTATGAAGAATTAATGGCTGAAAATGGCGATATTTCCTTGAAAACTTATAAAACATTATTAAATGAGGGAGAAAAGATCTATTCGTCGATATTCTCAGTTAACTACTTGACAAATTCAGCGATTAGAAAGGAAAAATTGGACGATGGTGGTAGATTAACTTTATTCAAAAACTATATTAAGAATTTGAGAGCATTTATTACCAACGCTAACTTGTTTATTGAAGAATGTCAAAATGTATTGTCTATTAAACACTTACAGCGTATTAGAAATGGAAATGATACTCGTCGTAGTAGTGGCACCAGCAACACTGGTCCTGGTTTAACAGAATTAGTTCAACTTATTGATAAAATTCCAGGTTTGAATTTCTCATGCCCTGAAATTGAACAACTATTAGAGTTTAAAACTGAAATTGAAAATTTTGATAATGCAACCAGAGCATTGTTATCAAGGCGGAATAAGTCACTCCAAGAATTTGATGATTTAATCAGTTTGGGAGAAAGTTTTGGTCTTGAAATACCTTCATTGGAATTTATCACCAGAATAAGAGATAGGATGACGTGGATGAAAATTTATGGTTTGATAGAAAAGGGTGTTGACCCCTATGCTGAAAAGAAAGAAGTTTTCACTTTGGATAATCTAACTGATTTCTTCAATCAAGGTTTGGAAATCTTGTCTACTTCCGATCTAGACTTAATTAAGAAAATTGAAGTTATTTTAAACCAAAGTAAATCATTTAACATTAAAGTTTCTGAGTTTTTACGGTATGAATATGCTGAAAGTTTGGATTTAAATGAGTTGACTAAAATGGCTGAACGATTCTCTAAAGAGAAATTGTTTATTACAATGGAGAATTATGTTGAATTATCTAGACTTCATTTGAATGCTAAATTAATTACTGAAGTCAAGAATTTTAATAACTCTACGGCGACGGAAACGATGAAGTTCTCTTACTCAGATATTAGACAATTGCACAACTCCATGACCGAGTGTGGGTTGAAATTTGACGAAACATTATTGACCAAAATATTGACCGAAACTGAAGAATGGGTTCTGAAAACATATCAAACGTTTGATAGAATAAAGCTTGTGACTACATTAAGTAAAGATGTTGATTTGGAACATTTAAATCCAAAATTATCTATGAATTCAAAATTGATTGAAAAGTTATATCAATTACTTTATAAATCTGAGTTTAGTTTATCCAATGATGATAAATATCTTGAGTCTTCTTCCTATACTGCTCGATTTGGCGAAGAAGATCTGGATGTATCACCAAAGTTTTATTGTATATGTCGAGAATATGAATTTGGTACTATGGTAGAGTGTGATAAGTGTAATGAATGGTATCACGTGCAATGTGTTAGAGACACTTCAAACCCTAATGATGACAAGTACATATGTCCCACTTGTATTTTGATTGACTCTGCTCATACCAAGGATTTATTTTTACAATCGCAAATGACACTTTTTGAAATTAAAACTATTTTAAGTCAGGGTGAACGATTAAAAGTTTACCCAACAAATGAATTAACAGTCTTGAAAGAAATCATCACAACCCTTGACAAATATCATGACGAGTATCAAATTAAAATAGCTGAAATCGTAAATGAATCAACTTCCATTGACCTTAAATTAGATTCATTGAGATTTATCTTGAGAAAATTATATGGATGTGGATTATTCCTTGATGATTTGTGGGAACATGTGTTAAATTTAATTAAAGAGTTTGAAAACATTTGGAAGGAATCACAAGCTAATGTTGAGTTGCGAGCAAAGACACAGATTGCAGACGTAACTCAATCGGATGTTGGTCATGCCCCTGAAACTTCGGAAGTGAATAAGGATAATTTGGGTGAAGAGCCAGTTTCAAATGAGCAAGGTACTGAAGTAAATCAACTTCTTCTTGAAAATGAACCTGTGAAAGTAAATGATAATAATATGGAGGTAGATCCAATATCAAATGAACAAAATGCTGAAGTGAATCATTCGATTGTTGAACAAACCTCTGAGGCTTTGGAAGTAAATAGTCAAGATAAGATTGCCGAAGAGCCTCTTGCAATTGAACCGGCCGCAGAAGTAAATCAGCTTCTTGTTGAAAATGATACGGATAATACTGAAGTAAAGGAAAATAATAAGATAGACCCAAAGCTACTTGAAAAAAATCACATTGCAGAAGTAAATCTACTGCCTGTTGAAAATGTCCCTGGAACTGATGAAGTAAAGAGTGAAGACTTGGATCATGAACCAGCTGTTTTGGATGACATATCGGACGTTGAGATAGAATCGACTCCAAACATAAATGAAGACCAAACATCTGACGTCATTCCAAACATCCCGGAAGATGCTATCAAAGTCGAAGAATTGGCGTCGATCGTTGACCAGGAAGAAAGGACAATGAGAGAAGAAATTACTGATGATTTGAGTGTCCCAGAGGATCAAAATCACTTTCCTATTAAGGAGAGCATTGAAGCTAAACAACTGGCTCCAAAAGATCAAGCGATTTTCCTGCCAGAGGAATCCGAAAGCGACGTCCAAACAAATGATAATATAAGTCCAGAGAACGATATTGAGGTGACAAGCAATGAGGTAACGGAAGACCCACGTATGGAAGAATCAGTCAAAATAGAAATTGAAAGTGATAATAAGAAAAGCGAGGTAGAAGCTTTTGAACATGAAATTGTCGACAACTTGACGGAAAATGAAGTAAGAGAGACTGAACCCGAGAGTATTGCTGTCGTAGTAGAAAATAAATCAGAGCCCATTGAAGCCGATCCTATTGAAGAAGCTACGGAAACCCCATTAGGAGAAATACCTCAGTCAGAACCTGAAAAGATACTATCCAAGACGGAAGAAGATGGCCATCTAGCTTCTCCTACTTCAAAAGACGAAGAATCTAGTTCGATGGTACATATAGAGCAGGTTGAGAACAACAAAGATGATCTCGATTTAGAAAGCATAAAGGAATCGGATAAGGAAACGGAACGCGTCGACTAGATTAGAGATGCAGCGAAAGTGTAAAGTAATAACACGTCTATATATATAATTACTAATGTTCTTCCTATGATTCCATTTCATGGAAGATACTTCGTGAGCTGATGGGACTATTTTGAGAGTGTATAGAATTTATGTGGTAGAATTATAATTTTAACTAGTAGATTTTGCAGAGTTTTTTTGGCATCTGTTTACACATTTTATTTTTTACAACCAATCCATCAGGTAACTCGCCCTGTCTTACTCAACCTATATTGGATCCACTTCCCTTTACCAGAGATAATTAGTGATCCAACGATGATTATAAGTGAAGCTAGGGCTATCGATGACGTAATAAAAATGAGTTGGGTAAGAGCTACCCGAGGATCAAATTTCGAATATATATTTCCCAGTCAAATTCCAACAGTACTCGCTGAAATTGAATCTACTTTGGCCATTGGTTCAATCTTGACAAATGAGGAGGGTAATCTCCTAGGTCGATTAAGTATCAACCAAAGGGATATGCGAATCACCAAAACTGAGTTCAAAAACCTTATCTTGAAAACTGTTGAATGTAAATCCTTTGAAGAATTATTTCAAAAGAGGTTTAATATGAGTGTATCTGAAATACGACGTCGCATGAATGTTCCAGGCTCTCCTTATGACGAACCTACCAGAAAACTTATCTCGCCATATCTGCGTCCGTTGTCGCTGCATATCCCTCTAGATGGACGTCCAGGTATGAGATCGGATAAGGGAGTCGTATGGGAAGAATTGCATAATAAGAACAAATACATCCAAGAAAGAGAGCACGAAATTGAATTGAGAAATCTGGAAAATATTAACTTACGTAGAATTAATAGAGATCAAGAACAAGCAATCAGACGACGAGATGATGAGATTTCGGTATTAAAGAATCATATTCGATCATTGGAGAATCAATTATCAAAGATTCCTGGGGAACGCTCGACAAGAAATCTATTGACCAAATTGAAAGATCGTGATTTGGTAATTAAAAGTTTAGAACAAGTGTGTGAAGAATATAGAAATAATATCAGCGATTTTGAAAAGAGAGACGCTGATACGTCCAGGGAATTGAAACAGATCAAAACTACTCTAGAAGAACAAGATCGGATTTTTGAAAGCTTGCAGAAGAATTTGCCAGTTGTGCTGAGTGAAGATACATATTTTAGAGGATTTTTGATGAATATTCCCTTTATAAAGCAGTATTTTTACTATTTCCGATACAAACATGAAAATAAGGATATGAGATTGTTCTTGATGAACATTTTCGTACTATTTTTAACTGCACTTTTAGTGGGTAATATACTACAACTAATATTTTATGTGATTATGGGTGTAATTCGACCTTCAGGTGAGTGTCAAGTGGCACTGTATATTTATGATGATTACAGTTTCACTGGCCGTTGGCTTCCAAATGCCTCCCTATTTGATAATTGGAGACCAATAATATGGTTAGAAGAAATTATTTATAGATTTACAGATTGGTAGAGCATAGAAAGTAATTAAGTTAATAAGCAAAACAATCTCTGAATATTCAAAACTATAAAAACCCGATTTAATTAAATACATATAAAAATTTAAAAATTCACAAAGATTACCATTTTATTATACAATATATACAATAAATTAAAACTCAAACAATAATCTTTTTAACCAATTTTTGGTAAAGAAATGAATCCCATTAAGATAGCTACTAACTAACTTAGTTCATTTGCTTAACTAAAGCGTTAATGAATTCTTCTCTGTTACCGGTGTCACCCCCTTGGATAAAGTGTTGGAACTTTCTAGTTCTGAAACCACCGTTAGGGTTAGATAACTTGAATGGCCATAAGAAGTTGTTAACTTGCTTGAAGTTTGGACCAACAGTGTAAATTTCGTGAATCAAATCTTCAATAGATAAGATGTTGAATTTACCTAAGTTAGCTTCAATGATAGCATTGTCAGATAAAGCAATTCTTTGCTTGTTGATCTTACCGAATCCTCTCTTGTAAACTAACTGTCTGATGGTAGCTAAAGATGGGTAACCGTAAGCAATGTATGGTTCAGCCAACTTGATTAATTCTTGGGTAGCCTTGGTTAATCTAACGAAAACACCGGCATTGATTTGAGTCAATCTTAATAATTGCAAAACCTTTCTTGGCTTAGGTGGAATCTTCATAATACCCTTGATTCTGACGATGAAAACTAATTTAGATTGAGCATCAACGTAGTAAGAACCAGCAGCCTTGGCATCTCTCTTAGCAGCAATGACGGAACGTTCAGCTTCAGCGTATTCTTTGTCGTAAGCAGCAGCTCTGTCAAAGATAGCTTGTCTCTTTTCCTTAGAAGCCTAATTAAATTGTTAGTATTTATAAATCCTTC
The DNA here is from genome assembly GCA_001657455.1 of Spathaspora girioi. Taxonomy (NCBI): domain Eukaryota; kingdom Fungi; phylum Ascomycota; class Pichiomycetes; order Serinales; family Debaryomycetaceae; genus Spathaspora; species Spathaspora girioi. Next base: position 28,411 of record LQMS01002310.1, on the reverse strand, counting down.
AATATACCTGTATTTGTTCCAGAAATGTGAAAGAAAAATCTTTATGTTGGCTTGTTTTATTTTCTCAGTCCCGAAAGATGGTTAATTGAATGACAGCACAGCCGAAGCTAGTCAAATCTGGTGGTTGTTTTCATCTTCAAAAATAAAATGGACTTTAAAATTTTTCAATGCTGGAGACAGTAAAAATAGTTATATACATACAGCTCTTCTGACCTTCTTGGCAGCAGCACGTTCTTCAGTGGTCTTTTGTTGGGCCTTGGCCTTCTTTTGCAAAGTTTCTGGTTTCAAAGTACTGCATTTATTGTTAGTATACATGGGACTCTAAAAAATGGAGCCTTTCAATCAAAAACACATAATGCACCAAGTGTCTCCCTCTGTATATATAATGGTTGTAATGAGAAATAGATTTGGTATATAATTCGGAAAGAAATTATATCTGAAGATGGAACTGAACGGCCAAGTTCATTCCATTTCCCAATTCTTTAAATTCTCAAATATACTCAGAGGAAAACAGATGTACCAGGCATTGGCTAAAACGAAGCTTATTTGAATATATTAATATATTCAGCTGCAAGATAATCTTATTTTCCCTTGGCAGATACATTTAATCATAGTCGATCTAAATTTCCAAGTCTCGACAAATGACAAAACCTCACATTGAATGTGAGAGATACCCTAGAAATAGGGTATTGAATGAAACAATACATGTAGAAAATTAAATTTTCTAAGCAGGTAAAGCTCATTACCTCTCTTCATCGTCAAAAAGACAATGAATCAGGATTTCAAGTTATGCTTATCTCTAACGTCTTAACAATCCCAATAAACCATAGAGCTTATTGATATATCGATTGCAAGTCCTTTTCGAAAGTGTAGTAAACATACGTAGCCATTTTAAATTACTTGTTCTGTAAAGGAAATAGTTAAAAAAGTTTCAAGGGAATTTTTTTTCATCTATTTATAAAATGTGCGAACAGAGTGCAAGAAAATTATTTTTCGCCCATTACCCTCATCACGGTAGTAAAAACAAAATAGTACTGCATATTAAGGTTAGGGTTACAACCCTAAAGCTGATGGGAAAAATAGTTGCCAAAAGAACGTGACGAAATATGTTTTTCAATGTAGAAGAAAAAAAAAAATCAATGCGCTTTGCGCGCAATTTGGATTATTTAGAAAAGTTCGGGCAGCCTATGTCTATTAATAAATTTTGTGGATAAGATTAAGGTTATTTCACAGCTCGACCCTGACATATGCGTTTACCAATGATTATTTCCCAACTTATAACAGCATCAGTTTAGTGAAAATGTTCTATGATACTACTGATTCATTCCCAGACCATCAATGATAAAGAGTATTTGACACAAAATTGGTTGCAAGAAAGGATTTATCTAGAAAGTTGATAGGGTCACTTGTTCTTCTTTATTGTTGATCTACACAATAGAATGTAATAGACAGAAGGAATTCCTCTTCAAAAGAATGACTGGTGGGGAGAGAAAGAACTGCATTTCCCCTACCCTGGTAGTTTTAAAGAACAAATCTTACAAATAAAGTCAGGTAAAGGATATCCAAAGTCTTTAAATATGCGAAACGGGTTAGTGAACAATATATAGAACAATCTAATCGAGTGAGAAGGGTACCAGTTAGGTTTATTCAGAGAGGTTTGCTTTCGCGATCTTTCCTATTCAGCCGCATAGATTATCTGCGCGATTAACACGCAATTTCTCTAAATTTTGATACACACGTTTCATCACATCTAAAGCTGCTATCAATAGCAATGTGAGAAATTGATACATGGATCATAGATAGGTATTGCCCAATTTCGATTTGTATTGTGCATTATATTATATGCAAACACGTGTTTTGCAGTCAATTTGACTCATTTTGTTTATAGCTTACATTTATAATTAAGTATACATATATTCAAATGCCACTAAAAACATTCGTAAGAAACCAATTCACTACCAAAAAAGAGAAGTTACTGCCTTATGAAAGGGCCAGTTTGTACTATTTTAATTCATTTGCTTGCATATTTTTGTTAAATATCAGATGGAATATCACCTAAATCATTAAAATCAATCGAGGATAAGTCTATTGGAACTTTTTCTCCAAATGTATTTTCACCAGAATATAAAACATACAAGAATCCGTCTTCATCTTTATGTTCTTCATAAATTGTACTAATTAAAGCAGCAGTTGGAGGAAGGATATCATTCACAAAAATAAAAATTGCCTTTTCACTTGGCAATTTAATTCTTTTTCTTATAACATATACAAATTGACCAACAGATAAATCAACAGGTACTAAATATTTACGTTTATCAATTTCAGGGATATCAGAATTCTCAACCTTTTCACAAATAACAGGAACTCTATCTTTGAATCTTTGAGCAATTCTAGCTGCTTCTGCTTGTCTCTTTTCTAAAAGTAAATGTTAGTAATGCAACCATAATCGGATAGTAACGTTGTAGTACTTACCAAATGGATGTTCGTCTTTGAATTGTGATCTCATTGTATGAACTCTTTGTCTAAAATTCTGTTGGTAATTGATCTAACAAATAAGATTGAAGTCTTCAAAATTGAGGGTGGCGTTTGTATTCAATATGTTGCTAATTTACACAATTTTGCCTCCGTGGTATCGCACACAAAAAAACAGTAATTAACAACTTCCCCATAATTGGTTTAACATACCTTTAAATCTAGATTAGAAAGATTTATTTAGGAATTGTTGTCTGTGTTGGAACTTTGATTGTAGTTAATTGGTAATAAGGTAAGTAAAAGAGAAACAATAGAAAAGAAAGAATTTTGTAATTTCCTGATTATCCTTATTTTGTATGCCCTTTTTTTCTCCTCTCTACGTTTTCCCCTTGTGTGAATCGAAATGTGGGTTTATCTCTTATCGCGCTCTCTACCTGACAATGTGCGAGGGCAAAAACAAAACAAAAAAAAAGAATGATTATGTCGGTAGTGTACTTTGGCCAAATCCATTTTTTGCCTCCAACGCTTTGTTGCAAATACTTGTAGTATAGTTATATCTTTGCAACAAGGTAAACTGACTTTTAATTTGGTATGTTAATATGGTAACAACCTCAGAACTTGAAAAATTAAACGAATTAAATGATAAGGATGATGAAAATTACCAATATTGTGCTGAATTGGCAACTACTGATCCTTGGTAAGGAGCAAGTGTTATCGCCTCAAGAAGGTGATACTTTAGAAACCAAATTAAGAAATAAGAGATTAAACTACTTGTTTACACCTGATTATGTGAATGAGGAAGCTAGCTTTCACCCTGAGGAAACTATTTCTAACGAGACAACCCAATTTGTTGATTTTCCTACAATTCAATTGAAACCTCATGAATTGACTAATGATTTGGAAATGCAAGCTTCAGTCATAGGTAGTATATTAGAAGAAGAAAATACTCAACTAAGTATAATTCATAATAATTTAATTATGGGAAATAGTATCTTGGTGGATGAGCTGGTGTATAATCTCTCAACGAGGCCGTCGCTACCAAATCAAGAGAAAAGAAACCAAGCTATATCTAGTGAAGACACTAGTGAATCCATCAATTCAGTTAAACGGTTCGAATCCAAATCATTATATGATCTAAATTTTCCTGATTTGAATTTTAGTAAATCTAACTAAACTGGATAAAAATTTATTTGCTAAAAACAATTACTTTTGGTTTATTTCAGTTGCTAAACTCAATTCATAAGCATAAGCAATAGTAAGCTTAACATGCTCTTTAATGTGTTCCCAATCTAATCTATCCACTGTATCCATAACAGAATGAATGTATTTGTTGGTATATTTCATTTCACTTTCAATTAAGAAAGCAGAAGGATATCCATTTTCCAAAGCAGACGCGTGATCAGAACATGCATAACCGCAAGAAGATTCATGATAAGGAATCAGGTTATAAGTATTAATCACTGATTTCAAAAATTCATTTAATCCCACACTGGTATAGTCGGTAATTAACCCAAAATGAGGCACAACGCCTGCGCTTATGGTTCCCGCGGTATAACCAGTCATATCTTGTTGTAACATTCCAATGACAACTTCATCTTGGGCGGCATATTTACTAAATACATCAATTGAACCAAGTAACCCACCTTCTTCGGCAGAATACCAATGGAATTCTAATGTATTATAAGGAACAAATATTTTAGCTACATAAGCTTCAACCAAGATTCTAAATGATTCCAAAGTAGTCACTGTACCTGATCCATCATCGTCTGCACCTGGAGCTTTCATAAAATTGGGGAATAATAAATTGGTTGAATCTTGATGAGCACCAACAATAACTTTATCAGTTGTACCTTTACCAGGGATGGAAACAATAATTGAATATTGATCCCATTCAATATGATCAACTTTCGTTATATTAACTTCATTCTTAATTGGCTCAATAATGTCCAAGATTTGTTGATATAACCAATCTGCACTTTCTAAACCAGATTCAGATTTATAATATCTGGTATAAAATGAAGTAAATTTACTTAATTTTTCAAGCATTAAGTCAGTATCGATTTTTTCATACAAGCCTAAAACTGTTTTCTCAGCTTTTTCAATTTTAGGGTATTTATAAGCTGGTACTGGTTTCTTTAATACGTTAATTTGTTTTGCTCCACTAAGAAATAAACTGCGGAGAAATGAAACTGGACTTGGTTTCAATATTAAACCTTGTTCAACAGCAACATCTACTGGAACTTGGTTAGTTATATCAATGAATTTAATATTGTTAACCTTTAAGTCTAATTTTTCTTGTTCTGTAACAATTCTATAGTCATTGGGTCCTAATTTTATTAATCTGTCCTTACCCTTGTTCTCTTTGAATATAGCAATTGAATCTTGAGCGAAGGGTAATGACAAAGAACTAACAAGGCAGATATAAAGACCAAATACTGAAAGCAACTTCATCTTGAATGTAATTTAAAAAAAGAATCGAAAGGCGATAAATGCAGAATTTCTACTTCTATTTATATTGTTAAATTCTTGAAATTGTTGCCTCGGAGATTGCAAGGGGCCCCAACTAAATAGTACGGATATTTTTCTCCTCCCACCAGCTCCGCACTTTCCTCCTAAGACAGCCATTTTCTCTTTTTTTGGTTGCAAGAATTAGGGATTGGAGACAACTATCATTCTAATCTGACACTGTGTCAAAAATAGATTAATATAGCTTGAGGGAGTACCCGGCATTAGTAGCTAGTATGTATGTATACCTCCGTCCTTTCCCCAGTGTGCTGCTGCCTTTCAAACTATTATGGAACAACTCATCATTTCCCACATGGATACAATGGCTGATCAAGATGGCCAAATTACATGAATTCACCTACTACAGGTTAATCTAACAATCCTATCTAAAGACTTGTTTTCAGTTTGGTTATATGGTTATTAACAAGGTCATATTCAGTTTGCAACACTTATTATTAGGTCGTGCGCTCTGGTACAAAGTTTTTTGGTGGTGAAAAAATGAAATGAGGAAGAAAAAAACAGAAGCTTCTTTTCTATATTGTAAACAACATTCGGCAGCAGTTATCAGCAGTCTTCGTCAAGGAAGTTTCTTACACCAAGCTGTTAAATTGAAAATGGCTATACTGTTTTCAAATGGATCTGGTACTACTAGTAATAGTAATGGAGTCAGTGGTCTACCACGTGATTCCAAGTTTATCGTTCCTACCTTAAAGTTAAAGGATCAAGTTACAGGGTCTGTTCAATTCCATCAAGATAGAAATATAGATAGTACTTCAACAAGGGGTCAATTATCAAGAAGATTTGTTCAGCCACTAGGCCTTGAATCTAAGGAAGTCAATTATAAAATTAATGTTCCTGATTTTGCTAATATCCCTCCGTTACAATTGGGTTGTAAATTTATAACTGATTTGAATCGAATTGATTCAATTACTCCTCATGATATTTCATATTCTGACACAGTTGGTAAAACTGAATCAGGTGGTTTAGATAATTATTATTTTGATTATGAAAATGGTTTAAAAGATTTTTCAAGATTCGAAAAATTGAGTCAATTGAATTTACCTGATCGATTTTTTGAAGAATATAATTCTACTGAATGTATTACTAAAATTGGTTTATTTCCTGAAATCGAAAGAACTTGGATTGCTATTGATAATAAGCTAATTCTCTGGAATTATACTTTACCACAATCTTCATTCAATACATCCACGCAATTCCTAACAATAGATCAAATTAGACATACAATTTTGGCGGTGAAATTATTTAAGCCTAAACCAGGGGTATTCCTTGAAGAAATTAATTACTTGCTATTGGTATCTACTACAGTTGATATTAATATATTCTTAATTAAATATGATAAAGCCTTGAATAACTTGGAAATCTTTAATCCAGATTTATCAGTTTCAACCCAGGGTTTAATAGTTAATAATTTTACAATCAATTCAAAAACTAATGATATTTACTTTAGTGGTGAAGGTGATGGTGTTAATATTTGGCGGTTAGATTATTCCAATAAGTCAAGTTTTATTAAAAACAAATGTGATAAAATATGTTTAACTAAAGGTGGTTTATCCAGTGTAATACCAAATTTTGATTTATTCGGTAATGCTAATGGTAGCAGCTCTACTACAGACAGTGATATGTCAATACCTGAAAGTATCGCTCAATTGGAAGTAGATGGTGAACGAGATATTCTCTATTCCTTGTCTAATAAGTCAGTAATCAGAGTTTACAAACTTCAACCCAAACAAGAACAACTCACTGAAGGTAGTAGATTAACACCAAGTCAAATTTTTAAATCTGCTTCAAGTATATTTGTTGATGCCAGTAATTTTAAAGTATTTGAAAGATTTAAAATCATTTCTATTCATGGTATTTCACCACAGGAATCTACTGCGATCCAATTAATTGCTATAACTAGTAATGGATGTAGAATGTTACTTAAACTTGGGTCAACTTCAAGTTTTGGGTCATTACTTTCAACTCCATTTTCAGCACTAAATGCATTAAAATTAAATCTTGTTAATATTAAATTCCCTCCATCAAGGGAAATCCCCAAGATTAATACTGAACTTGATTCATTTACGAGAGATAGACAATATTTATCGCAATTAATTGCCAATCAACAAAAATCACAATTATTGAAAAATACAAAAATTGCGAAAATTATAAGTCCTGGTATTTTTATTTGTGTTAAAAAGACGAAAAGATCAGATAAATTATTTATTGCGACTTCAAATTATGGATATTTGAAAAAAAATAATAAATTGGTAGAAGATGCGGAATTCGTTAAGTATGTAACTCATGAAGATGCTCCATTCACATATATTCAAGATATTGTACAATTAACCCCGTCTATGAATGCTTCAAATACTCCAAATGGATATGCCAATATTTCAGCAAGTCAATATACTAAGCAACCGTTAAAATTTGCGATTTTAACCAATATTGGAATTGTAATATATCAATTCAAAACTTCAGATCAAATTATCAAATCCCTAAAGGAAGAAGTTATTGAAAATTTCATTGAAGAAAATGGGTATGAAGAGACTTGCTCTACATTGTTATATTTGGCATGTTCTTATGGACATTATAATTCAAATGATCTTTTCAAAAGAAAAGCTCAAATTTTATTTTCATCTTGTGGAAATAATGCCAGATTAACCGATAATTCTCAACAATTTGGAAGTAGTAGTTCACAATTAGTACCTCATCATCAACAATTGGCTAATATTAGTTCTAATATTCATCCAACCGTAGATCAAGTTGTTTTAAGTGATAGGTTTTATGGAACTTGTTTGTTAATTGCCAGGTTACTTCGTGATTATTGGGATAAGAAAGTTTTCAATCCATTACCTTATATCAAACTTACTCCCAGTGGAGATATTGAAGTCTCTAGTATTAAAGAAGGAAATCTTATAATCAAGGGTTTAAATATTGATAAGAAGCAGATTGAATATTTTATTGGATCAATTATTGTTTTAATTGATTTCTTTATGGAAAACGGGACAAATATTCAAGGTTTAAATGCACCGAGTTATAGTTCTGATCCCAATCAATTTGAAAATGAAGTTTGTCTTCGAGCTGAACATATTGCATTTACATCAATAATTAAATGTTTAAATTCAATGAAGGAAGCTCTTTCTTTTTTGATGGTTTTAATTGAAGAAATTCAAATAAATCAATCTAATTTTGATGAAATCTTACAATTTTTATCCTTGACTAATCAAGCAAATCTTTTATGTTTAACATTTAAAGATTTGTTATTACCAAATAGAGATGTAAAGAATTTAGTTAAGGATTTGTTATCATCAATAATTAATAAGAATATCTTGAAAGGTGGATCAATTGATTTAATTGCATCTTCTTTACAAACACGATGTGGATCCTTTTGTTCTACAAATGATGTATTTATATTTAAAGCCATTGAAAATTTAACTAGAGCCAAGAAAATAGATTCTCGAGATTCAGATTTAAAGAATAAATGTTTAAAGAATGCAGTTTTATTATTTGAAGAAGCTTATGAGTCATTAACTTTGGAAAATATTGAAAATTCAATTAATATAATGTTGGATTTACAATTTTATGCTGGTGGAGTGGGGATGTTATTAAATATTGCTCAAAAACTTGGTACAAATGCCAGTAATCTTGGTTTAAACAATAAAGATAAAACTAATAATAAAGAAGCGGTTGAAATTTCTAAAAAGAAAACTGATTTATATAATTTAGTTTTCAATATTCTTACAAAAGTTGATTTAAAAGCTTCACAAATTACTGAAACCAATAATCAAATGTTAATTAATGAATTTTTAGAAATTAGAGATTTTGCATATGATACATGTTTTACATCTCAAGACAAAGAATTCCATTATGCATTTTATCAATGGTTTATACAACAAGGCGTTAATGATAGATTATTGGACATTAATACTCCATTCATCTTACCATTCCTAGAAGAGAAATCTGAAAATGATTTAGCATTAAGTGATCTACTTTGGCTTTATCATGCTAAACGAGAAAATTATTTTGATGCCGCCAAGATTTTATATGCATTGGCAGTTTCTGAATTTAAACTTGAATTAAATCAAAGGATTGAATACCTTTCACGAGCTAATGGGTTCTGTAGTTGTGTTTGTCCTCCAAATTTAAGACAAAAAATGATTCAACTTTCGGCCGTGATTCAAGAATTATTTGATGTTGCTAATGTACAATTAGATATCTTGATGAAAATTAAATCTGATCTGAGAATCAATACTGAAAATAAGCAAATTGCTCTGGATTCATTAAATTTTAAAATTTTGACTATAACTGATTTGTTTAATACTTATACTGATCCATTGGGTTATTATGATCTTTGTTTGGTTATATTTAAAATATCTGATTATAAGAATACTGATGATATTTTGAAAAGATGGGAATTATTCTTTGATAAATTATATCATGAATATTTAATTAAAGGTAAAGGTAAAGAAACCTTTTATATTTTATTAAATGATTCCTTTATCTCATATGGGTCCCGATTATCTTCAAATGATTTAGTTTTCCCCATAGATGAATTAATTAAGTTAATCAGTAAATATATTCAAGAAGCGATTGAAGAAAACCCCGTGACTCAAAAACCACCTAGAGGGATAATCGTCGATATGTTTGTCAAATGTGGAGTTTCTTATGAACGTTTATATCATGTTATGAAATCCTTAATTGAACATAATACATTTGAAATCTATTCTGGATTTACTAATGATTTGAGAAGAAATGAAATGACATATTTAATTAAGAAATGGTATTCTAATGATAAAAAATTAAGGGAATTAATACCAAATGATAAGATTGTTAATTTGGAAGAGTATACTCTTGAAAAAGATCCAATTAATGAGTTTACTAATCATGGTCACTATATATCATAGAAAATTTATATATAAATTTAAAAGTTAAAAAGATTGTATTTAAATCTTATACAAAAAGTCATGTTGTAGATATAGAATAAGCTTCTAATTGAGCGATGGCGAAGTTGGTTTAGGTGTCTTCCAGGCGTCTTCCTCACAAATAGAACTACGTAGTCCACGTCTAAATTTTCAATGTAGCTATTGCAGGGCACATTACAACTGGATTGACCTAAGCCAAAATCAGATTGAAGGAACACTGCTGCCACTGAAGTTGGGCCAAGAGTGAAAATTACCTTTGTACTTACCTATGCAACTCTAGTGTAAATCTCTCACTTATAATATTCGAAATGATTATTAGGTTCGGTAACAGAGATTGATACGCCGAACCTCTTCCTGAATTTGCATTTGTTTGGTGTTAGCCACCTGGCGTCCATAGTTATATCGCATATTCGTTCACCTCAGGGTTCGAACTTGACCACTTTCAATTCAATTCATAGAATTTATTCTTTTGAATATCAAATCTTTCTTTTTCTAAACTTAATTCAGTTTGTAAATACATTTTTTCAGGCTGTAAATATTTATCAGTCAAATATAACATTATACCATCAATAACTAATTTCACAGCATTTGATTCTGCCGTACCCTTGGGCATTATAACATCTGCAAATTCCTTGGTAGGGAATATAAAATCACTCATTTCTTTTCTTGCTCCTAATAAATATGCATTTATTACCGTTTCAAGAGTATTTGTTCCATTTTCAACAACGTCTCGTCTTATCCATCGTATTAATCTTGTATCACTATCACTATCTATAAACACCTTTATATTTGACATATCCCTGATTTCCTTATCGTATAACGCGTATAATCCATGGACAATTAGGACTTTCTGGGGTTGAGAAATTGGTATATCTAGTTTACTACGTAACAGCTCTTTTAGTTTGTCAAACTGAAACCTTGAAGGTTTAAGACGAGGATATTGGTCATGGAAAACATCTTTATTCACAGTTATTGCGGCAGATTTACCTTGGTTATAATATTCACTTGTATCTATCGATGTGTTACAACCTTCTTTAAATTGATTCATATCAATTATCTCAACGTCAATATTACTTGCTGGGATCTTAGTCAACATTTCTTGTTTTAAGGCAATGGCTGTGGTTTTCTTTCCAGCAGCATGACCACCGCCAATCAAGACTATAATTGATCTATTTGTAGAAGTCGTTGTCATTGCTTAGATTTTTGCTGTGTAAACAAACAGATTTGTACTTCTCATCAGTAGATCTAAGAAACTCAAAATCTTTTTTTTGTATTCCAAATATATACTTGGAAATATAGAAACATATATAGAAATGGATGAGTTTGATAGGGAATTAGATAATGAGTTAGAGTTTAGTCATAAATCCACTAAAGGTATAAAAGTCCATCGTACTTTTGAAAGTATGAAATTAAAACCCGATCTTTTGAAAGGGATTTACGGGTACGGATTTGAAGCTCCCTCAGCAATTCAATCAAGAGCCATTATGCAAATTATAAGTGGTAAAGATACTATAGCACAAGCACAATCAGGAACAGGTAAAACCGCTACTTTCACTATAGGTATGCTTCAAGTAATAGACACAAAGTCAAATGATTGTCAAGCGTTAATCTTATCTCCGACCAGAGAATTAGCTGTTCAAATTGAAAGTGTTGTAAAACACCTAGGTGATTATATGAATATCCATACTCATGCACTTATTGGTGGAATTAATGTGGGACAGGATGTGAAAAAATTACAAAAAAGTCAACCACAAATTGTTAGTGGTACACCGGGTCGTGTACTTGATGTTATCAAGAGAAGAAATTTATCACCTAGAAACATTAAGATTTTAATTCTTGATGAAGCTGATGAATTGTTTACAAAAGGTTTCAAAGAGCAAATCTATGAAATTTATAAACATTTACCCCCAGGTGCTCAAGTTGTTGTTGTGAGTGCTACCCTTTCACCTGAAGTTTTAGAAATGACTAATAAATTTACTACTGAACCGGTGAAGATTTTGGTTAAACAGGATGAAATTTCCTTATCGGGTATTAAGCAATATTATGTTCAATGCGAAAAGGAAGAATGGAAGTTTGATACCTTGTGTGATTTATATGATAATTTAACAATTACTCAAGCAGTTATATTTTGTAATACTAAGTTAAAAGTCAATTGGCTTGTTGAACAAATGAGGAAACAAAATTTCACCGTGGTTGCAATGCATGGAGATATGAAACAAGATGAACGAGATTCTATTATGAATGATTTTAGAACCGGGAATTCACGAGTGTTGATATCAACCGATGTTTGGGCAAGAGGAATTGATGTCCAACAAGTCTCGCTAGTTATTAATTATGATTTACCTAACGACAAGGAGAATTATATTCATAGAATTGGAAGATCAGGGAGATTTGGTAGAAAGGGAACGGCTATTAATTTAATAACTAAAACTGATATACAAACTCAAAAAGAAATTGAAAAGTTTTATTCTACAAAGTTGAAGGAAATGCCCGTTAACATTAATGATATAATGTAACACATGTATATATATATTTTAATAGCTGATGCACTGATGTGTATCATTTCATGGGATGGTTGTGTGAATGATCACGTGCGAGGCATCTCGATCTGAAATTTTTTTTTGTTTTTCCTTCATAGTATTTTTTCACAAACTCCTCGTGTAAAGCTTTTTATCTTTGGGTTTAACTATCAAACACAAGTCAATTAGATCTTCCTTTGGTCTTTTGTCAATTATGGACGCTCAATTCGTATCTTCTTTAGAAGCAACTTTAAGACAGACTTTGGTTCCAGATTCTTCTGTTATCAAACAAGCTTCACAAAAATTAACCAAGGAATTCTATACTAATCCCTTGGCTTTACCTAGTTTATTCCATATTTTACAAAATGGACAAGATGATGAAATTAAACAATTAGCTTCTGTTGAAGCTAGAAAGTTGGTTTTGACCAACTGGGAAGATCTTGATGCTTCTTTAAAGCCAACTATTAGAGATTCATTATTACAAAATACATTTCAACAATCAAATAAAAGAATTAGACACAGTTCAGCTCGTGTTGTTGCTGCTATTGGTGAACTTGATTTGGAAAAGGGTCAATGGGAACAACTTTTACCTACTTTGGTTGAAGCTATTCAAGGTTCTGACTTACAGATTAGAGAAATGGGGGTTTTCACTTTATATACCTTGTTAGAAACTCAAATTCCTTCCTTGATTCCTCATATTGATGGATTCTTAACTTTATTCGGCGGATTATTGTCCGATACTTCTTCTAGAAGTATCAGAGTCAATGCTGTTTTGTCCTTGGATGTTATCTCTCAATTTATTGAAGAAGAAGGTAGTATTAATGTTGCTTTAGCTAATAAATTTCAAGCAACTATCCCCGGTATGGTTGAAGTCTTGAAAGAAGTTGTTTCTAGTGACGATTCAGAACTGGCTAAACAAATTTTCAATGTTTTCAACAGTTTGATTTTCTTGGATAACAAATTAATTGGAGATAATTTAGTTAGTTTGATCCAATTAATTAGTGAAATGGTCCTTAATACTCAATTGGACGAAGAATATAGAGCTTTTGGTTTACAATTCTTAATTTCTTGTGTTTCCTTAAGAAAATCAAAAATTTCTTCCAATAAATTAGGTCCACAAATTACTTTAGTGGCTTTGAAAATTGCTTCCGAAGAAATTGATGAAGAAGCCGAATTAGAAAATGAAGATGAAGAAAATGAAAATGAAGAAAACTCTCCTCCTTCTTTAGCTTTAAGACTTATGGCTATGTTATCCGCAGAATTACCACCTTCTCAAGTTATTAACCCTATGTTTGAAGCCTTACCAGAAATGTTAAACTCTGGTAATAAATTTGCTAGAAGAGGTGGGTTATTGGCTATTGGTGTTTCTTCTTCTGGTGCTCCAGATTATATTTCAAATCAAATTCAAAAGATTCTTCCAGCTATTCTTAATGGGTTAAAGGATTCAGAAATTGTTGTTAGAGTTGCTGCTTTAAGAACTTTATCCCAATTAACTTCTGAACTTCAAGACGTAATTGCTGAATATCACGAACAATTATTACCTTTAGTTATTGACATTATTGATACTGCTTCTTCAGTAATGGCTTACAAATATGCTTGTTATGCTTTAGATGGTTTAATTGAATTTATGAGCCATGATGCTATGGGTCAATACATTGAACCTTTAATGAATAAATTATTCCATATGTTACAACAAGCTAATTCTTCTTCATTGAAATCTGCTATTGTTTCAGCAATTGGTTCAACTGCTTTTGCTTCTGGTAAGGCATTCACACCATATTTCAAGAATTCAGTTCAATACTTGGAACCTTTTATCACTAATGCTGCTGCCGTTGAAGGTATGACTGAAGATGATATAGAATTAAGAGCAAGTACTTTTGAAAATATCTCAACTATGGCCAGAGCTGTTGGATCTCAATCTTTCTCAGACTATGCTAAACCATTGGTTGAAGCTGCTTATACTTCTTTAAGTTCTGAACATTCAAGAATTAGAGAATCTGGATTTGCATTCATTTCTAACATGGCTAAAGTATATGGATCTGAATTTGCCGGATTCTTGGAACAAATTGTTCCTGAAATTCTTAAATGTTTGGAACAAGATGAATTTACTTTCAATGTTGACGATGTTGATGAAGATGAAGAAGATTTAGGAAATGCTATGAATGTTCATACTGGTATTACTATTGAAAAGGAAATCGCCTCGGTTGCCTTGGGTGAATTGGCTGTTGGTACTGGTAAGGAATTCTCTCACTACGTTGAAGCTTCAGTTAAATCATTACAAGATCAAATTCAAAATTCATATGGTATGAGAGAAGCTGCTATGAATTGTTTATTCAAGATCACCAGAGCAATGTTTATTGCTTCCCAAGGTGAAGGTTTCAAGGCTCCAAAGGGAGTTCCACAACAACCATATGTTGATGCTTCTGTTTTACAATTAATTCAACAAGTTAGAAATATTGCCGTTCCTCTTTTAGAAGAAGAATTTGAATTAACTATGGTTGCTTGTATTTTGGATGGAATTGCCGATTCTCTTCATAAATTTGGACCTATTGCTATTATTGATAACGCCAATGATACTGAAGCATTGGAAAAATTATGTTATGTTTTAATGCAAATCTTAAAGAAAGAACATCCTTGTCAAATTGAAGATGAAGAAGAAGGTCCTGCCGATGAGGAAGATGCATCTGAAACCGATGCTTTATTATATGAATCTGCTTTGGAAGTTCTTGTTGGTTTATCAATCGCATTACAAGGTGATTTCGTTAAGGTCTTTACTTCCTTCAAAGACGTTATCTTGGCTAACGCTCGTAGTCAATCTAAATCAATGAGAGTTGGTTCAATTGGTGCTATTGCTGAAATTGTTGGTGGGTTGAAATCTGCTAACCCATATGGTGAAGAATTATTACAAGTATTCACTGATAGAGTTGCCAATGATAAATCTTTAGATGTTAAAGGTAATGCTGCTTATGGTATTGGATTAATTATTGAAAACAGTTCTGCCGATCTTTCATCTGCCTATCCACAAATTTTACAATTACTTTTCCAATTATTGTCTAAAGCTGATAGAAAAGCTGATTCAGATGATGCTGAAACCAACGAGGTTGTTAACAGATCATTTGCCAATGCTTCGGGCTGTGTTGCTAGAATGGCATTGAAGAACCAACAAGCTGTTCCATTAGAACATGTTCTCGGTCCATTATTGGAACACTTGCCATTAAAGACTGGTCTTGAAGAAAACACGCCAATCTTTGAATTGATTCTTAAATTATATGAAAGTAATAACGAAACAATTATCAACCATACCCCTAAGATTGTTGAAGTATTTGCCGCTGTTTTTGCTGCTGAAGCTGATAGAATTAAGTTGGTCAATGAATCAACTTTAGGGAGAGAAGAAAATATTGAAGCTATGAAACAATTCTCTAGTGAAGAATTACAACATAAGGTTATTGAATTATTGAAATATTTAGACCAAAAATTCAATGGAGTTGTTTCATCCAATGAAATCTTGAAATCAGTGATTTCTGCTTAATTTTGGAACTTATGCATATATAAATATATATAAACTTTTCTTTTGTTTAAACTTTTAATTTTTTATAGGTTATGAATCATAACCCACATTGTTACAAAATTATTCCTTTGCAACCTCATTTTGGAAAATATTCGGCTGCGAAATTTTCCTCTTTAGGGACGCAAAGGGCCTCGTATTTTCAACTGTCTCCAAACCGTTCTAAATTAGATGCATATTTTTAGCAGAGTGATCTGAAATGCAACTGATACTGGTAAAAATCTCGCAATTTAAGATACTTATATATATTTGGATCTATTTTAGTTAAAATTAATATTATGTAAAAGAAAGTTAGATTTATTATAATTCTTTACAAAAAGACTTCAAATTTCAAATGAATTCTCGAGCAGCTGGATTGGCTGCCTTTTCTTTTATTTCCTGGATATTGCTTATCCCACCATTCATATGGCATTGTAAGTGTAAGAATATTCCAGCAATTTGTTTGGTGTTTTGGTTAATGTTTGTTAATTTCAATGTATTCGTCAATACTATGATTTGGGGTCATGATAATTTCTATCAAGCTTGGGACGGTAAAGTTTGGTGTGATGCTACAATAAGATTAGAGGCAGGATCATCAACGGGAAAAATTTGTGCCATTACCTCTTTGATATTGAATTTGTATATGATTTTGCGGGCCAAGCCAGGGGTGTTTCTTCAATTTACTAGTTGGAGAAAGCGTGCTATTGATTTATCGATCTGTCTTGTAACTCCAGTTTTTATAATGTGTACCAATTATATCATCCTGGCCTTCAGATATGCCATATTTAAGTATGAAGGTTGTGTTTCAATGGTGAGCCCTAATTATGCTACTATCGGGTTGGACCACATGTGGCCCATCATTTGGAGCGCAATAGCTGTTGGTATTGCAATCATGACTTTACATAAATTCTATACTCAAAGAAATGAGATTAGTAACATTCTTTTATGCACAAATTCAGGGTTGACTTACCATAGATTTGCCAGATTATTGATTTTCTGTTTATTGATTATTTTGGCCATGGCTCCACTTTCAGGTTATTACTTTGCTGATATATTCAAATATACTTTGCGTAAGTTTGAATGGAAAGATGTCCATCAGGATGATTGGGGCCAGATTATGTATTATGATGCTGGTTTTACTGTTGGCTACAGAAGGTTGGTAAACTCTATACTATCTATAATTGCTTTCCTTCTATTTGGATTGGGATCAGATGCTGTTGAAATGTACAAGTCGATTATAGCACAAACAAAACTGCTCTTCCGGAAAGATAAATCAGAAGACAAGAAAGAAGAAATTACGTACTTGGAAACCCTTCCTAGTTACAGGGTACCTACAAAAAAATCAGAATACAGTCCATTCTCTCACTTAAGCCCTGGAACAACTTTGAATGAATATGGACAATTTAGTAATGTTATGACCGACTTGGATGTTAAAGAGACTAAAAGTAATATTCTGAATAAACCTTTGAATTACGATATTCAACCACCTAGTGGGACATTCTTTTCCAACAATGATAATGATCTTCAACAAGAATTGCAAAATATTATCGAACAGGATTTGGGATCTGAAAATGATGTTCAATTTATTAGGTTCCAAGTTAAACAAAAGTAATAAAATGATTTCCAGAAAATTTTCAAATAGGTTGGTGTATTTACATGTTATATAGTTTCTATTACATAAGTTTTATACCGAGTAGTACGGAAAACTTTCCTTTAAACTCATTGGCATGAATTTTCCCCTGTGTTTCCTTCATTGCCTTCCCAATTAACAGTTGCACGGCATTAACTTGTCCAGCTTCTATTTTTTTCACTATCTTAGGATTATCTTTTATGATGGCAATGCACAAATCCGTTATTGCTTCATCCAAATCTTGCTTTGAAATTGACAGCGGTTTGTGCAAATCCAACAATTCAATCACTTCAGCCAATGGTCGTTGAATATCTGTTGGAACTTCGAGTAAATGTCTCAATAGGATTCTGGCTGCAGTGAGAGATATTTCTTGGTCTAGCACAGATTTCGCAATTTTTATCAAAACTTCGGGAGTGATTAATGTTACATCAAATTCGTGACCGATTTTGGCAAATGATGTAACTAATTCTTCCAATACCCAGTTATTTGCAGGTTTTGCTGGTTGTTTCAAGTCTTGGGTGTACATGTCAAAGAAATCTAGGTAGTATTTTAAAGTCAATGGTTCTTGTAATAGTTTTCTTGCTTGGTTCAAGGTTAACTTATATGGCTCGCTTGTTAATCGTTCAAAAACTACATCTGGTAAATCCGGTAAACTAGCTTGAATCTTCTTTCCAATATTTTCATCAACCCTAATCACCTCTAACTCTGAGTCAGGAACATATCTATAATCTAATGCATTTTCTTTCCTTCTTAGAGGAATTGTAGATATACCATTCCATCCTCTTGTTTCCTGAATTATCTTATTTCCTTTCTGGATTTCTTCCACTTGTCTACGATATTCATATTCCAAGGCGGCCACAATTTCTCCTGAACTTCCAAGATTCTTGATTTCAACCCTATCATTTCCATTTATACTTATATTGACATCAACTCTTATAGCACCTGTTTCCATATCCCCACTACATATTCCCAAATGACTCACTAACATTTGATATTTTTTAACAAATGCTCGCACTTGTTTTATATCTTCAAAGTCGGGTTTAGTGACAACTTCAATCAACGGAGTGTTACATCTATTCAAATCAATAGTTATCTTATCATCAAAATTGACTGTCTTTCCAGTATCCTGTTCGATCTGAACTTGCTCTAACCTAATAGTCTTATCCGATTCAATTCCATCAAATTTTGAATTTAAGTAAACAAACCCATTTTTGGCTATTGGATGGTAATGTTGGGTTATCTGATAACCCAATGGTTGATCTGGATAAAAATAATGCTTTCTATCAAAGGTAGAAAATGGTTGAACGTCACAATTGAAAGCGATTGCAGCTATTAGTGCCAAATGAAGTGCCTCGGGGTTTAATTTTGGTTGTGATCCAGGGAGTCCAATATCAAAATAACTAATTTTGGTATTAGCTTCTTCATTGAAACTTGTAGGTGAAAGGGAAAATAATTTATACTTGGTCTTAAGTTGGGTATGTATTTCTAACCCACATTTGAATTTGTAATTGGGATCTAGCTTTAACTTCTTCAACAGTCGTACCGAAGTACTGAACTTTCCAAACATATTTCTCTTAAATTGAACCACAGGAAGTTAAATCAGTTTTACTAGACTAGTTATTGCAAGTTGTCTATGGCCAATAACATGCTCATGATCTTCAAAATACTTGCAAAAAAGTTTCACTCCAGAAAAAATATGTAGATGCGCGCGAACAAAAAACCGACGAAATCACCACAGTCATAACGATATTAGAATCGTTGGACCAAATCTCTTCATCAAGAAGTAATACCATTCAATCAATGGATAATTCAAAAAATATGCCTTCAGCCAGATTCGAACTGACGATCTCCTCATTACTAGTGAGGTGCCTTACCAACTTGGCCATAAAGGCTTTGAAAAGAAGCGACCTCGGTGAGGGTCGAACTCACGATCTTGAGATTAACAGTCTCACGCCTTAACCAGCTTGGCCACGAAGTCTTCTTTTTTTTTTGAAATTTTTCATGGTTTGTCGCATTGACTAAAATTGATGGCCCTTTTAGGTAACTTTTGACGGACTTTTCATCCATTTATAGTAATTTTTGACGGAGTTTAAGGAATTTGTATCGTGACCTAGATCACGTTTCATTATACCAGGTTTATATGCAACAATATATTCCTAAATATTTAGTAAATACTAATGAAAAGTTAATTATGGAAAGCTTAATACTTCTTTCAAATCTTAGATAACTTATGCTAATAATTTATTGGGTTGAAAACTGATTTTATTTGACTATAGAATTCCACCAAATTTTAGCAAATTCTTTATTGAAATCTCAACATATTACATTCAAAATGGAAAGCATGATTCTAGCATCTAAGATGAACTAAGATTAAAAGTTTATTATAGTATCGCTAATACAGGAAGGGTAGTGTTTGTATTAATAGGAAATATTTCATATTCAGAAGAACAGATTTGAGATAATCTCAACAGATTTTTCAGGATTTATATTACTTTTTTTGCAGCAAGTTTGTTTCCCACAAAATTTTGAGATATCTAGCCAAGAGTTGGAAAATTCCCATGTGTTCAGTTTTTGGACTACTACTGCCTTATACAAGGTCCCAATTGTCTTCTTGAAACGTCTTAAATCCTGTCAATGAAAAGCATTTCAAGACAAATTCAACTATACCGAATTACATCCTAGATGCGCGAACAAATTATTACAAAAGGCACAAGAGTACGTTCGAAGAGCACTTCAAAACTTTAATTGAGTATTGTAGATAAAAAACCACTGTTATAGAGGTCATAATTGGAGTTATTCAACTTATGTTTCGTTACTAAATAAATACAGTCTATTACTATTACAGATAACTAATTGAATTTAGTGGACATTTCTACAGCAGCAGCACCCCAATCTTCACCATGGTTATGCATTTTTCCTTCAATCAAACCAGCTCTGGCTTGAGCTTGTTCTAAAGAAAGACAAGTCAATACACCGAAGACAACAGGGAGATTTAATTCAAAATTTAATTTCATTAATTGATGAGTAGTAGAATCACAAATGTACTCGAAATGCATGGTTGATCCTTTAATTAAAACACCAATAGGAATAACTGCATCTAATGGCTTGCCTAACCTCTTTTGCTTGTTGACAAACAATTGAGTACCATAAGGTAATTCAAAAGATCCAGGCACAGATTCAATGATGATGTTTTCTCTTTTGACGTTTAAAGAAAGTAACTTTTTAATTGCACCATTGACGAGGGCATCAATAATTGATTCGTTCCATCTTGCGTGAAGAATACCTATTCTTAAGTTGGAACCTGTCGATTAGAAATTAAAGTTAGTAATTTGAAAAATTTCTCAAGAAGTCTTAATGTTGCATACCATCATATTCTTGGTCGGCTTGGCCTAATCCTTCAACTGCCATATTTTAATGTAAGAAGATATTACTATAACTAATAAACTACACTAGCTAGGGTTTAGTAATGCTTATGTAAAACGGAGATTTTTCAACGCAGGAGATCCACGACATGCAGGAAATATGTTACCCGGACAAAGTAGCTCGCACCAAAAATACATACAAACAATTTTCAGACTAGTTTGAAAATTTTTTCCCTTACATGCTATTATCAGGAATTAGTTTAACCACATGTCAATGTTTTTTCAAGGAAGATCTCCTTGTTGATGTGCATTAGAAGAGTATGTTACTTTGAGTTTCCTAACTGGATTAGGAATTTTTGAACTTGATTTTAGTTGCTCTTTATTTTCTTAAAGGATGATAAAAGTTGTTTCTTATTACAAATGATGATCCAACTTATTTTGAAATTAGTCTTTCACCCCTATCTGATCGTTGTTTTATGTTCTTCTGAAAGCTTTCGGTTAACGATTAGCATAAAATCTGGGTAATAAAAGTTATACATAATTGAGTTCCGTTTATAATCACTTCTAGATATACTAACATAAACTAGTATTTATGAAAACATTGAACTATGGCTGATCTGCGTGTTGTCTACACTTCTTTTTCTTCCAAAAAGCGCAGAGCTTATGAACACATAGAGATTTAGTTGTTGCTGCAAATAGAGTGGTTGCAAGCGCGGCCTCCATCTCCCCTCCACTGTCCCAACATTTTTTCTTATTTAGAAAGTTAAACTTTCGTATGAACAGTTTAAGGTCAAAATACTACGGTTAAACGATCTAGGAGCAACCTAAATTTAAATCCCGACTGGTTTGACTATGATTAAGGTTTTGTCTTTTTTCTATGAACCGGTGACAACAAATGGCCATTCTAGATAAAGTATGAAGATTTCCCAACAAATGGTTGTAACCTCTTCTAATCTGAAATGTATTTCTTTTTATTTTATATTCCTGCAAACGATTCGCTGGATACACGTATATTGGAACGCGGTCTGGGAAGAATCCTGAAACAGGCAAACTTTATTCCCCTCAATGCGAGAAAATATTACAAGAGTAGTGCGTTGGTTGATTCTTCCAACAGCATTGAAAGTCCCGCTTAAACCGTAGAATTTTAGTAAGCCTTATGATAGGAATAGTCGGATTGGTAGGATTTTCTAACAGCCACAGGCATGTAGTAAAGGTTTACGTAAGATCCAGAAATATTTGGTTTCATAGAATAAGCAAGTGAGATGCAGTGCCAAGTTATGCAGGAAGTCCGAACCAGCTTAAAAATAATATTAAGTTGCGATGACGGAAACAGCTGGTTTTCAGATGTGATCAGATGCTGCTAAATACTATTTATATCCACTGGGTATAAACTATATGTACTTGAGTTAGAACGTTTTCAAGAGGAACATACCCAAGAGTGAAATACCACACGCTGAGATGATCAGACATCCGCATTGTTCATTTCTTAAAAAGTGGTTTTACGTGACTCCATAGCTTCCGTTGTTCCAGACTAAACAAAGAAAATAATTTTAAACAATATAAAATCTGAATACTTCCCTCATTTTCATTTTTTTTAATTCATTGTGGCTAACATCTCGTTTGTATCTTTTTTTTGATTTTAAGATTGGCACATCTGTCACATTGATCCCATATCAACTTGCAAACACCACGGCGAAACTTTAACCTGGGGTACATATTAACAAACAAAATCGACCTAGTTACAATACACACATACCACGCCCAACAAAATCTTTAACTTCCCCCTCCTTTTTTTCTCCCGTTCAGATAGTTACCGCCCACATTTTTTCCTTATCTAAACTTCTTTGCAACGCTTTGCTTAACAAAATAAGGTTGCACTTAAATTGTGGCTTGCGTCATACCATATCATATCAAACCAACTAATCTTATCTTGTACTGATTCACCAGTGCTGATACTTTCAAATAAACATACTCATAAGCAATGTCAATAAATCCGAATTTCCTGGCCTTTCGTGTGGTTTCAAATAAGAACAACAACCTCAATAACAATAACAACAGCTCTGAAAGCGACAGTAAGAACGACAACAAAGATACTAATACAGGAATAAAGAATAAAAAGGGCCACCTTAAGAGAATGAAATCAAGAAAAGCCGCTTCAAATTCGCCTCAGTTGAGTAAACGGCCTGCTTATGCCAATTATGACACCACTTCAAGTATTTTGTCTGATTATGATGATTTAGAATTTGTAGAAGATGAAGAATCTCTGTATGTGTTGTTTAATCCTGTTCAATCGAGAAAAAACGGGTCAGATATTTTATCTTTGACCAACACAACTAATACACATGCACATTCAACAGATATAGAAGAAGACGACGACGAAGAAGAAGACGATTCTGAACGCGAAGTCAAACATCTAATTCGAGGGAACAGACAAGAATTTGAAGACAAGGAGGAATTGGGTAGTACAACTGAAATATACAAGAGTGCTCAAGAACATTTATCCAACAAGATTAATAGTTGGTACAACTCAAACAATGCATTACTTGACAACCAACTTTTAATAAGCGACAATGTTGCAAGTTGGAATCTAGACGAGGCAGTAATGGACCAGAGCGTAGCATCGGATGATACTGAAAAGAACGATCCCAATGAGAAATCTATCTTAAAGGCATTTTATGGAGATGAATTATTCAAATATTTAAATCCTGAAGAAATTGCTAGAGTTAAGAAGTTCCATAAGCTAACTGATATCAAGAATTATCTTTTAGACAAAGAAAACGAATCTAGCCCCTATTCTAATTCTTTACTAAACCAAATTCTTTACAAATTATTGCTATTAAATAAGAATAACGAGGATGACCATGACAGCATAGAGGCAAGCACACCACGGGAAACCAATTCCAGTTCTGTTAGATTTCTGGGAACAATTGATTATGTGAATCATTTAAGAAGATCGCAAAATAGAGTAATACCTCCGGTAGAAGTAGGAGCGTTTTCTGATACTACAAACGGATCTTCCTTAATTATGTGTGGAGGAGAAACTACATCATCATGGAATGAGATTTAATAGAAAAAAATTAATAGTAATCATAGAACAACTTTGCCAAGCAATGTCTGTTCTTTGTTTAAATGCTTGAAGTTGGAATTCGCAGCAAAGCGACAAAATAAGTGAAATACCAGTTAGTTGCCGTGCGGCTTAAGGTTTGTATTACATTACATATTTCTTGGTTATTTTGGTTGCTTCGGTTTCATTTTTTTAATTCCTTGCATAATTCTACAAATAGACATAAAACTAATTTACGTATTACAAAAAAGAGAGATAGGATGCTTAATTACTCTTGTGAACAAAAGCATTAAGACGTGACCGCACTAGAAAAAAATTTATCTCGATTGTGTACATCGACGAGAGCTAATTAAATTGGGTGGGGCCGTAGACAATCTCAGCGAACGACTGAAACCGACAGGCGAAAAGAAAAAAAAAATTAGACTTTTGGACAACCAAAGTTAATCGTAAATTTAGTCTACTTTTTCACCCTCTTCGCTTGTTGTTTTATTGACGTGCTCTACCATTTCCATATCAAAAGTCTATATCAATCATGAGTGGATGTATGTTACCTTTTCTACAAAAGAATCAGCTTTTACTAATTGTCTTTTACTTCGTAACTAATATACTAACTTTTTCCCAAAATTTCAGTTCGTCTTCTTGACTTAGTTCAATTCTTCTTACCAATATTACCAGAAATTGAATCCCCAGTAGAAAAGATTGCTTTTGATGAAAAAGTTGTCTACACCGTTGGTGGCGCTGTTATCTTCCTTTTGGGTCAATTGCCAATTTATGGCTTAGTTTCCAATGCTCAATTTTCAATTGTCGACCCATTATATAGCTTTAGGTCGATCTTTGCTATGGAAAAGGGTACTCTTTTAGAGTTAGGTTTATTACCAGTTATCACTGCCGGTATTGTTTGGCAAATTGCTGCTGGTTTAAAATTAATCAATGCCAACTTGAGTTTAAGATATGATCGTGAATTATTTCAAACTGGACAAAAATTAACTGCTTTCATCTTGGCAATTGTTTACGCTTTTGGGCTTATTTACTCCGGTTATTATGACGACGTTATTCGTGGCTATAACCCATTACAAGACCCAACACCATTGGGCTCATATGGTTTGATCTTCACCCAAATCGTCAGTTGGTCTTGGTTAGTCACTTTAATCGTTGAAATTTTTGACAAAGGTTATAGTTTTGGTTCAGGAGTTTTGTGTTTCTTATCATTGCAAGTTGCTACAAACACTGTTGCCGATCTTATTGGTATTGAAGTTTTCAAAGTTTTTAACTCAAACAAAACTGAAAGCTATGGTGCTTTGATGAATTTGGTTAGAAACTTTTCTCTCTTTAGTCCCAAAAAAAATGCTGCAACAATTTGGCATGCATTCACTCGAATCCAATTACCAAATTTGACCCAATTCTACATTTCATTGTTAACTATTGGTGGTGTAATTCTTTTGCAAAACTACCGTATTGAAATTCCAATTAGATCAACCAAGGTTAGAGGTATGAACAATGTTTTCCCAATTAAATTATTATACACCGGTGGCTTACCTGTTTTGTTTGCCTTTACTGTATTAGCCAATGTTCAAGTCTTTGGCTATTTCACTACTGTGATTTTATCCAAAGTAGGTGCTCCACAATTGTTGATATCATTGTTGGGTAAATTTGAATTAAACTCAAGTGCAAACAATTTGAATTTAAAGACTGGAATTTTATATTATTTATCAAATTCCTCTTCTTTACTCCAAACTTTATTATCACCAATTAAAACTGTTTTATACTCATTTTCCGTGGTTGTTTTATCAGTTTGGTTTGCTAACAAATGGAGTTATATTTCAGGTTCCTCACCAAAAGACATTGCCAAGCAATTTAAAGATCAAGGGATTTCAATTTCTGGAAAGAGAGATATCTCAATCGCAAAGGAATTGGCTCGTGTTATCCCAGTTGCTTCGGTAAGTGGTGCATTCCTCTTGGCTGCGTTAGCCCTTGCTGGAGAATTATTGGGCGGATTAGGTAAGGGAGTAGCCACCGTTATTGGTGTTACCTCCGCTTTTGCTGTTTTGGAAGAATTTATGATGGAATACCAACAAAGTGGTGGTTCTCAATTTTCTAACGCCTTTTCTGGATTACAATAATCGAAAAAGTTGCTGTGAGAATGTTTGCACATTATGGTCATATTCAAGTTTTCTTTTTCACGTTTAATAATTTTGTATACACTAAATCATCAAATTAATATACATTGTACTAGTAAAAACATTAAAAATAACAAGCTATGCATCAAGGTTATATAGAATTAATATCAAAAAGATAGAAAAAATAGTGACTCCGACGCGGTTCGAACGCGTGCATCTTTACGATAGTAGAACTTGAGTCTACCGCCTTAACCACTCGGCCACAGAGCCATTTTCTAAAATTTTGGAACTGAAATGTAAATGACAAGAAATCAAACAACGCGCTACCAATCGAAGTTGCAAATTGATGGTTTCGACTCCATAACTAATTCAAATATGTATGCTCTTCTGGTATGAGGATAGGGAATGATTTTGGAAATAGATTTCTTCAAAAATGGAGAAAAATTGCAATTTTAGTAGGATTTTTCTCACCACGATTTCCAAAGATTTGAATTTTAATTATTTTTTCATCCGATTTCTTTTAATGTCGATTATCCTAGGTCAGGTGGTGGTAATAAAGCTTACGAACCAGCGGGTCGTTTTTAGTTTTATATTAGATTTGTTTATACAGGGATTGAAAGCTTGGAAGAATTTGGTTTTTCAATTATGATATGCCTTTTACTTTCTTTTCCTGTTAATAGCATTTTTACTTCATTGCTCCCGAAGGTTATTAATTTGAAGTGAATTAGTTCAATAGTTAGAACTTCAGTTAACCAGATAAATGTATGAGAATTTTAGAGTTTGACATAATTCTATGTATGGGATATCTGAGTCTGTCTCACCGTTTTGAAGCCATAGAAAGAAAATTTATGTTGGCGAACAGACTGTTCGTAGCCGAATGGAGAGATTTGTTTGTTCGACGTGACAAACACCTAAAAGATATTTAATATTGAATTTTTACTTAAAAGCACATTAGATAGCACTAGATTTCACTTCAATTGTCATGCAAAACTAGCTTTACAAAGCTAGGAATTTACTAAAACGATAGATAGTGTAACCTTCAATTTTCTAGATATTGCAGTTTGTATTATTTACTTGTTAGATAATTTTAACTGGAAAACTTTTGCTAGTTTTTTGTCTCTTTTTTGTGTTTATATCGATAACTTTCAAATTTCGCAATATAAAAGGGCTGCAAAAACTAATTTTAAAATTTACAAATATTCACCACTTCCTTTTCTTCTTCATTATTCTTTTTGCTAACACAAATGCATAACTAATCATAAGTAATAACAAGCTATATCAAGAACAAATACTAACTTTCAAATAGTTCCACTTCAATCAATTATTATCAATTTTCAATCAAGCGGTTAACAAATCCAGATTTCATTATTAATCACAAAAACACAAATTCAGGCTGTAATATAAATTCATTCGCAGGTATTTACAAGTTAAAATGTGGCACTTACTACTACTTGAATTTCATGTTGTGCTATTGAGGGTTTCAATTGATAAGATTTGGTATAGTTTGTTGATTCGTGGATTACATTTAAGGTTAGATCTGTTTGTGATCGACAGCTCTGGAATGGTATGGTGAGAATATGAGATGAAAAAGGAGCGAGCATACTAGAAGATCACCTCGACTCTTCCTCATTTACTAACTTTTTTATTTAGGTAGAATATGAATCTGTTAGTGATCGACAGATTTGGAAAGGTATAGTATCGTGCGAGTATGAGGTAAAAAAGAGAGAGCAAACTAGAAGATCACCTTGACTCTTCCTCATTTCTATTAACTTTTTAATCTAGGAAAATGTCTGATTCAGCATGTATTAAGTATATAGATTTTCATTTCTGTTTAAGTATAAAATTTTAATGTACAGCCTTTTTGTTATAAAATTATGAATTGCAATCTCTCTAATAATAATAGTTAGCTACTGTGAAATTATGTATCGAATACAACGAGCCTGAACAAGAAACAAAAGAAGAAGAAGAAGAAGAAGAAGAAGAAGAAAATGCCGGTGAAGTCGTAGAAGAAGCTGAACCCGAACAAGAAACAAAAGAAGAAAAAGAAGTTGCAAAAGATGCCGAACCTAACGAAGAAGCGGCAGTAATCGATCAAACTGAAGCAAGTGAGCAACCAGAGAAGATTGTTAGTAAAGAAGTGCAAAAGATGTCGAAGCTGCTGTTGAACCTAATGCAACAAAACCGGAAGATGATGACGACTTGGATGACTTAAATATCTCTCCAGAGGAACTCCGTAAACATCTTGAATCTTTACCAATTTATCTTTACACTTC